>SNQJ01S0050769.1:9708-32109 GCA_010110895.2 Picea sitchensis | reverse complement strand
TAGGTGATAACCCTAAGAAAGATATAGTGAATGTTGCAGAAGGAAACATATTATATGAGACTTGAAGCAAACTATGTACATGACCATATACACTCATGCACCAAAGAAGATGAGGAATAAGCTATCTCTTGATATTAAGAGTATCTCTTGAGATGAAGTCCTGATCTCAGAAAGGATTAGATGAAGAGACAACTTCCAGGACTGGAAGACAAATTCCATGAGAAGACTAGATCGTAACTTCAGAGACTCCTAGGAGATATGAAATATCTAGGATGATTCGCTTGTTTCAGTGAAAAAGAAGGAAGCCAGTCAGATAGAATAGGATATGGTTTCTTCCATGAGATGAGAAGTCATATTGACTTTGAATATTGATCTATACAGATCAAACATGTTACAGATGTACAAATCTTGATGTATGTCTAGAGGATTCTCCCAGCAAAGGGGATAAGACAATGACGAGACACTTATTGAAGAAATAGTTTCGGTACTTATGAATACAACCAAAACAACCATGATTCATATATAGCATGAGATGTAGGGGAAGCAATCCCCATATTTAAAAATTGAGTGGCAGTTGGTGCAGTAAATCAGTTGGGTCATGGAGACATGACTATGATAGCATTACCTCCCTAAAAGAAGAAGAACTATCCTCAGTATCAGTTATTGAGCCACTCTCAGTTTCAGATGAAATTGTTTCTGTGATAGAATAAGACGAGTTACTCTCTGATTTTAGTAGCCACAGTGAGAATGAAGCAGTCATTCTCAGCCTCAGAGAAGCTATAGGTACAAAGTCCCAGATTCCAGAAGGAACAGTTGAAGAAAGAGTAGAGGACATACTCCCATACAGTGAGACAGACAGTGCCTTACAAGCACATAAAGCTAGCACATGTTTGTGCAGATTGAGTTGTCATTGAGCGAGTGTACCAAATTGGTACAATGTAATGAGAAAACTTGATTTGAAGATTGAAGATAAAAAGATTCATGTCTGCCAGTTGAAGAAGGATCTATACGTGTTGAAGCAAGCTCCTAGAGCTTGATATGGTGGAATTGATAGTTTCCTGACGAGCTTGGACTTCACCAAGAGTAAATAAGATTCTAACCTCTACTTCAAGGTTATGAACGATGAGCCAGTGATATTGTTGTTGTATGGGGATGAATTATTCTTAACTGGAGAAGAAAATCTCATCACTGAATCTAAGAAGAGGCTCGCTTCAAAATTTGAGATGAAAGACCTTGGCCTAATGCATTATTTATTAGGTCTTGAGGTATGGCAGAGTCCAGATAGAATCTTCCTTAATCAAGGGAAGTGTGCAGTCGAAATCCTAGAGAGATTCGACATGTTGGAGTGCAAGTCCATGAATACACCCATGGAAACAAAGCTACTAGTTGACACTTCGTCAGAATTGATTGATGGCACACTGTATAGAGAGATCATTGGATTGTTGATGTACGTGATGAACACCACACCAGATATTTATTTTTTCGTGAACACCTTTATTTAATTTCTCGTAAAACCCAAACATGTTCACCTAGTTGCTACAAAACATGTGATGAGGTAACTTATGGGTACATTACATTGTGGTCTCTGCTATGATGGAGATCATGATTTCACATTGAGAGGGTACACTGATTCAGATTGGGCTGGAAGTGTCTCTGACAGGAAGAGCACTTCAGTATGCTATTTCATTTTGGAATCATCCATGATTCCAAAATTGATGGCTCTTAATTGTATTCATGGAGCTATCTTAATTGTTGTGATGATGTGTCATCTTAATTGCTGTGATGATGCTTAATTGTTGTGATGATGTGGCAGCTTAATTGTTGTGATGATGTGTCAGCCTCATGCTGTGATGATGTGTTTCCAGTCTCGTGTTGTGATGATGTGTTTCCAGCCTCATGCTGTGATGATGTGTTGCCAGCCTCATGCTGTGATGATGTGTTGCCAGCCTTTGTGTTGTAATATGGCTTCTTTTGATGTTGTATCAACCTTGTGTTGTTATTGATGATGACGATGTATTAGTGTTATACTAATCCATGTTGATGTAGTTGATGATGATGATGCCACTTCAACTCCTGAGTCCATGTTGAAGATGACGATGATGATATAATTTCAGCTTTAATGATGAACATGATGATGATGTTACCTTAGCCTCTTACCGATGAGGATGATGTTGCTACTCCAGATCCATGCTATGTTGATGATTCTCCAGCCTCTGTGTTGTGTTGATGATGAGAAAAATTTTCGATGATTTATAGATACGTCATTCAATGTTCCAAGATGATATTGATGATGTTTTCCTCTCACCCACCTGATGTTGTTGATGATGTGGTCCTATCTCTCACCTGATGCTGCTGTAGAATACCCTTGTTGTTAAGGGAGAGTGTTGAAATAATGTAACTGCAAATTATATTCTAATTATTATTGTCATATTATTCATTAGATCAATCCCTTATTACGGATTGAGCATGTCGGTTATTGTAAAATACCAAATCCCCTTTTGCGGATTGGTCAAAACATAATTGTAATAGGAAGATAAGAAGTCGGTCCCAAAATATATCAAAGGGGCTCCAAAATATATTAAAGGTGGTTATAACCACCCAGATTGAGAAGTCGGCCCTGCCAGTGAAAACACACCTCCACACGTTCCAGAGTTGTATAAATAAGGAGGCTAGCGCCTCACTTAGACACACACACACACAAACACACTTGTTCATTTGAGGAGCCAATTTCAGAGCTGCAATTGGAGAAGAGAGAGAGAGAGAGAGAGAGAGAGAGAGAGAGAGAGAGAGGTGCATTCTTGGAAGAGGACTTTTTGTATTTTTTTGAGTTATCTCTTAGCATTGTATTGGCTATATATAATAAGGATGTTTTGTTGGGTTTTCTCCCCCATGAGGCTTTACTAGGATAAATGATGTGTCTCTTGTGATTGTGTATTTATCAGTGATCCTATCTTATGTTATTATTATCTAGTGAATCACAAAGAACTCTAATAATAGCTTAAACATTAACACAATTTTGTAGGGAAGCATTGTTTTTGTGAATAGTTTGGGCAATATGATTTATTGTTGTCGCTTCTAGAATATTGTGTATTACTTGATTCATGATTTTGTTTAAAGGATAATTTCAATACAAGTACGGTTGTTTACAACCCCAACATTGAAGAGGCGGTCTAACTGTCTCACTAACTATATTATTCAACAAAACTATAGGTTTATTTCTATTTTGAACTGTACTAGAAGACATTTTTTGGTCCTTTTTCATAGCAAAGGGTTTTAAGTTTCAAATTGGACAAACATTGGTATAGAAGAGGTCATGAAACTTTGCAAATAAAAATCATCCTTATTGAAGTGAAAATGAACTCCTAAATGTACAAACATTCTAAAAATATTTTAATAATCAATTTACAACTTAAATATTAAATTACGGAGGATTATCCAACTTTGGGAATGCACTTTCCTATAGCCAATATTAAGAATTTTTCCCTTCGATTTTACAAGGAAATTTTTATCCTTTGTGCACATCGAGTATTTTTTTATCTGGAACTGCCAATATACAACTATTTCAAGGTGTAAATTCACAAATTACAACTTATTCAAGTTGCACCACTCAATTTGGGTGAAAATTCAGAAAGGGGCATGAATTTTACTCTAAGCCAGTTATGACTTCAAATTTACATGTAATTCGAAATTTAGGTTCTTGAAATCAATGTCTCTTGTTACAATTTTTTTCTTTAGATGAAATAGGTAAATATAAATATAGATATATCCTTTGTAAAAATTATAAAAACAATTAGGTGCTACAAGGAAGCTTTGACGTGCATTTTAATTTCATCACTTAGTAAAGTTTTGACCTTCCAATTCACAAGGAAAAGTTTACCTCTTTTTCACATCAACCATTTTTAAAATTGCAATTGGAACGTTAACATCATGATCAGGTATAATATGATAAACCACACCCTCAAAAACTTTCACAACTCAAATCTACAGTACAATAAAACCTTGACTTAGTTTTTCAAACAAATTGTGCATTTCTACAGTTTTACTAGGCACCTGTTTCCTATTTTTGCACAACTAAGTCTTTTATGACTGCAAACAAAAAACTAATTTTACACGCTTATGTAAAATGGGTTAGAAACTCGTTTACATTTTGAACCACTCAAATTGAATGAGTTTTCAGACATGACAACGCATTTTAGTGTATCCTAGCATACAATTGGCACCAAGGAAAAATTTACCCTCTTTGTCTTACAAAACAAATTTTGGTATTTTTCCACAACAGAGGGTTTTATGTTTCCAATTGCACAAACAAAGGTATAGATAGATGTATAAATTTTATAATGATAACGACATACCTTCCTCTATTTTCAATTTTATAATTTTATAATTTTATAATTTTATAATTTTCAATGCATTTAAACTTCCAACCCCCAAAAACATTTCTTAGATAGATAACTATTTTATCCCCATTTGACATTGTCTGTTATAAGAGGAGGATGTTAGTTTTATTCAGATCAATAACCCTTTTGAAGGATCATTTTTTGAAGGGGATGATGTATCCCCGAGAATTAAAGGTTCAATATATCCTAAGGAACCATTAATAATTCTTCGTTGTAACAAACCCTTCCATTTCCAGCTATTTACCAAACATAACCTCATTCATAGATCTTTTTCTGAGCGAAATAAATGGACTTGTTGCATGTTATTTGTGCCCTACTTCCCCTTCCATAGTTTAGAACTAAACCCCCTTCAATTTCTACCACTTAGCCATACCTTTGGATTTTCCTATAGTATATTTATACATTATTATAAAGATGCATTAAATATGTCTTAAATATTGTAGAAAAACACTAAAGATCACAAAACAATCACATATAAGAAAACTACAAGTTAAAACGACATTGACATTACATAAAATTGTCATAACAATAGGATATTTCCATGTACATGGACATCATATAGTTATAGTCTCCCCTACAAAATTGTTCGGCAAAGTGAAATACAGATCCCAAACTTTTGTTCTCTCTGAAGATTACTCTTATTGTCTCTCATCTGACAAGCCTCTCCTTTCCTATCACTCTACTTAAAAATTTTATATCACCGAATTCCCACCAAAAATTCCAAAATACAAAACGTTTTGAGAACTACTATATATTTATATGATCCCTATGGTTACAACCTCGATCCATATGATGGTGACATAATTCGATAATAATTATCTTTACATGTCATGGAATCAGTTGTTATAGCTCATGGTTTGAGAAACATTCCTATGTGATTTGAGTTAGAAAATGGGGTTCCACATGAGCCTTAGGGTAACAATCGACTATGGTTTGGAATGCTGACAATGATTGGACTTTGTCACAATACTGACAGACGTCGGGGAACCAAGATACAAAATAATGAAATTTTGATAGTTAGTTAGTAATTTCCAATGGTATGATCGATTTTATCCATAGTGTTGGAACTCTATGTATGACTTAAACACCATATGTTGTAGTTCTAGTGGATTTAGAGATGGTTTAAGGTCACCTTCATTACAAAAAGGAAGCGAGACCAAGAAAGGAAAGTGATGGAAGGTTCACAAGGAGTGTAGACGAATGGTGGTGGGGGATGATTTAGGAATTGAAGACATTTACAGACTAGCAGGAAAAATCATTGTAGGACACTTTTACAGTAATGTTTTATCATGTCTGATGATTAATAAGTGGTTGGAAGAAAATTGGAAGTCTTTGCTTGGCTACGTTCTCGTTTTTCACACTCTCTCGTAAGGGTGGATCAACTTTGAGTTCAACTCACATTATGACATGATTGTTATTTTTAGTAGGACATGGGGATGGGGACCATTGGGTATGGTGTTAAAAGAGTGGATTATCTCCTTCGACTTGGTGTAGGATATCCTCTCTTGTCAAAAATTTGGGTAATCCTACCTAATATTTCTATGGTTTTGTAAAGTGTTGAGATTTTAACAGCAATTGAAAAAAACATTGGAAGGTTCATGGGTTTGAAACTTGGTTGGGACTCAAAGATAGATCGACGATGGGTGTCGATTCAAATTTAAGTCAATCTATGCAAGAGTCTTCACGATGAGTTTGATTTCCAATTTGTAAATTTCACAGTAAATCAAAAGATCAAGTATTGGAGATTTCCTTTTGAGTGTTATGGTTGTCATGATGTGGGACATATCTAGGCACAATGTAGTAGATCTCTAGTGCATTTTCCCCATTCTAAAAATTTTTGAAAAGGAAAATAGAGATTCTAACATCAGATTATATTTTTGGGGATGCAAGAGAAAATGTGGTTGGAGAAGAGAATAAACATCCTCAACACATCAACTCAGATCAAAATTTTGTAAAGTCCATATCTCAAGACGATTTTGGTAAGGTTCCTAGCCCTTCATTCCTTATCAACTATTTATCCAATAAGGACAAAGGGTCACCAGTTTTTCCCTATACCCTTTCATCATCCATGTATAATTCCTCCTCAGACCGGGGTATTGAGTCCTCTTTGCATTCTCACGTGCCCAGAAAATCTGAACTCTCTATGGAGGGAAAGAGTTTTTATGTAGAGTTTGTTCGCCAAAAATATTTTAATCATGTCCCAATCATTCCATCTTCCCACTCTTCCTCTAGTGAGTAATTTGGTATCAAATCTGATTATTTGTTTCACTCAAAATTTAATCCATCCTTGTGCGAGGAAGAAATTGTTGGGCTAGCCATGGATCTGGTTCTGAGGGGACATGCTCGTAGGAAATCTAAAATTTCCTTAGCTCCATTACAGGCTACGAAATAATTTAGGTGTGGAAAACAATCAACAATCATTGGGGACCCTAGAGAAGGCAAAGACAAACTCAAGGCTACACAATGAAATTTCTATCTTACAATGCCTAGGGGTTAGGAAAATCCCACAAATACTATCCCTCAAGTGTCTATGTGATATGGTTAATCATGAAGTGATTTTGATTCAAGATACTATGTGTAGTGTGGTGCACAAGAAAATGATTTTTTAATTCTTGGTTAAGGGGTTGGTCATTTTTTTCAAGTGGTGTTGATGGATTATTATAGTATACCAGATATAAAAAGTATGTAGAACAGAAATAAAATGCTAGAAATGGAAGAATAACAACAATATAACCACAATAATGACCACAATAACACTGAAATGATATAAGAATAACAATAGAAATATCACTTTGATTCTGAGAGAAATGTTCATGGGCCTCTTCGAGGGGGAAACCTCCAGTTGAGCAGATCTCTATTACAATAATCTCCAAGCTAGGGTTTTCATACTCTCGACTCCTATTTATACTAAATATGTCTATCAAAAGAAGCATCCAGAGGAAGATCCCTCTAGAAGCAGAAGCTACTATTAGGTATTCTTACATTCAACTTATTCTATTTTATTGCAATGCCTTATTAATATTGACCTTTATTACATCTGAATATATTGTTCTACCCGTGTGCGGGTTAGGACCCTAACATGTCCTCCCCATTAAAAACAACCTTGTCCTCAAGGCTTGAGATGTGGAAATTGTTGCAGAATGGTAGCTAGTTCCCAAGTGGAATCTGATGGAGTTTTATCTTTACACTAGATTAACACTTCCTTGATGGTTCTCTGACGCAGGTGATGCTCACGATGGTCCAAAACCGCTTGTGGATGTAGCCAAATGGATCCTTCTTTGGCTAACTTGGGAAGGTTGGTTTGAATTTGGCACTTAGTTCCGATCACCTTCTTTCAGAAGGAAACATGAAAAACATGATGTAGCTTCGAATGATTGGGCAAAGCTAACCGATAGGCCACATGACCTAGACACTTGAGAACTATATAAGGACCATACAATTTGGGTGCTAGTTTCTGACAATGCTCGACCTTGAGGGAATTTTGCTTCTAAGGTTGCAATCGAAGAAACACCTGATCCCCTTCTTCAAATTGACGTTCAGAGCAACCTTGATCGGCTTGTTGCTTCATGCAATTCTGTGCCATGACCAAATTCTCTTTGAGGGTACGGAGAATAGCCTCTCGAACTATAAGTGTTTGGTCGAATTCCTGGACCTT
The DNA here is from genome assembly GCA_010110895.2 of Picea sitchensis. Taxonomy (NCBI): domain Eukaryota; kingdom Viridiplantae; phylum Streptophyta; class Pinopsida; order Pinales; family Pinaceae; genus Picea; species Picea sitchensis. The sequence goes on along the minus strand of SNQJ01S0050769.1, from coordinate 24,057 downwards.
TGAGACACTAGGTAAGTATGAGATAATTGAAGGTAGCTTCTGTCCATATATCACTTCAAAAGGATTCATGTGTGTAGTTGTATAGTATGAAGTTTTGTACCACCATTCAACTAGGGGTAACCATTGAGCCCACTCATTTTGCTTCCCAAGGAAAAACAACTCAAATATGTTTCCAAACACTTGTTGACAACTTATTTTTGACCATCAATCTGGGGATGATAAGTTGTACTGAGATGCAATTGGGTGCCTTGTAGCTTGAGCAGTTCTTTCCAAAAATTGCTTGTGAAAGTTGGGTCACGATCAGAAACAATAGAGTGTGGCATGCCATGAAGATTGAAGACCTGATCCATGAAAATTTGAGCCACCGTGGATGTTGTAAATGGGTGTTGAAGAGCGTGGAAATGAGCATACTTAGAAAGGCGATCAACAACCACCATGATGACTTATTTATTTCCCGATTTGGGTAAGCCTGTAATAAAATCCATGGAGATGTACTTCCAAATAACAGGTGGAATTGGGAGCGGTTGTAGTGTGCCCAGAGATTTTAGTGTTTCTCCCTTGTTGCATTGACACACATCACATTCAACGACAAAATTATGAATGTCATGTTTCATACCATCCCAGAAAAAAGAACGCTTGAGCCTATCATAGGTTTTGGTTAACCCAGAGTGCCCCGCTGTCAGTGTAGCATTAAGCTCAGAAAGTAATGTGGATTTAAGCTTTGATTGTTTACTTAAATAGAAACGGCCTTTGTATTGAATCTATTCATGGAGCCAAGAGTACCCTGGGGGAGCTAGAGCACTGGACTGCAATTGTTGGATCAACTACGAACTTTTGGGATATTGTAGCCATTCTTGGAGAACGGCTTGGAGCTAATCTGGTACAATGAAGGAAAGAGAAAAAAGGGATCCTTGATCTTCATATTTACAGGAAAGTCCATCCGCAACCACATTTTATTTTCCTTTCTTGTAAATGATCTCATAATCATAGCCAAATATCTTAGTCATCCATTTTTGTTGCTCCGGGGAGGAAATGTGTTGTTCCAGAAAATACTTGAGGCTTTGATGGTCTTTCTTAATTTGGAAGTGTTGCCCCAATAGATAAGGGTGCCACAAATCAACGACATGCAGAATAGCCAACATTTCCTTTTCATAGATAGATTTGCCTAGATTTATTTCAGATAGTTTCTTGCTGGTAAAGGCCAAAGGTCAAACCTCTTGCATAAGGACAACACCAATTCCTTTCCTTGAAGCATCACATTCCAAGACAAAGATCTTTGTGAAATCAGGAAGGGCCAGGACTGGAGTAGTTCACATGGCCATCTTCAAGGTTTTAAAAGCTTGAGCAGCAACTGGAGTCCAAGTGAAAGAGTTTTTTTTAAGGAGAGCAATGAGAGGTGCTGCAATATTTCCATAATTCTTAACAAACTTGTGATAATATCTATTAAGCCCAGAAATCCACACAAGATTTTGAGAGTCTTTGGGTGAGGCCAGTCTTGCATAGCTTCAATCTTTTTAGAATCACCTTGACACCATCCTTGCCAACCAGACGACCCAAGTACTCTAATTCTGAGGTGCCAAAATCAAATGTAGACCATTTCAGGAAAAGTTAGTGTTGAGAGAGTATATGGAGAACTCGATCCACATGAGCAAGATGTTTTGTCCAGGTCTTGCTATAGATGAGGATATCATCAAAGAGAACTATGAAAAAATGATGGAGAAAAGGATGAAAGACATGATTCATGATGCTTTGGAAGGTGGAGGGGGAATTACACAAGCCAAAGGGAATGACCAAAAGCTCATAGTGGCCCTCATAAGTTCTAAAGGAAGTCTTGGGAATGTTTTCCTCTTTCATATGTATCTGGTGGTAGCCCAAATGAAGATCAAGTTTAGTAAATAATTAGGCGTTACTCAATTCATCCAGGAGGTCATCAATGACAGGAATGGAAAATTTTTCTTTAATGGTAAGTTTGTTGAGGGCATGGAAATCAGGACACATTCATCAAGAACCATCTTTCTTCATGAACATGATCATAGTATAAGAGTAGGGGATCTTACAAGGGTAGATAACGCATGCATTAAGGGGTTCCTGGACCATTTTCTCAATTTCATTTTTTTGGGAAAAGGGGTGACGATACGGATGAATATTGGGAGGAAGGCTTCCGGTACAAGGGGAATGGAATGATCATGAACACCAAGTGAAGGAGGGAGTATCTGGGGAGTGGAAAAGACCACTTGATGTTTAAAAAGGATGTCTTGGAGGTCTTGCATCACTGACGGTGTTTTTGTTGCTTCTGTGGCATGCAGTTGGGAAATAACACCAGAGTGACCCTTTTTGAGCAACTTTTCCATGCGATGGGAACTAATGATCTCAGGTGAACTGACAATGATGCCTTGGAACTTATATTGGTGGCCCTCCTGGTCAAATTTCATGGTTAATTCCTTAAAATCCATGAGAATGGGACCCAAAGTCCTTATCCAGTCTGCACCCAAAAATATTTCACAACTACCCATGTCGATAGAAAACATATGAGATTTTAGGCGGTAGTCACCAACTTGGAGATTCACATTTTCACAATGCCCTCCACATTTCATGGAGCCACCATTAGCAATCATGATTTGTAAATTATTAACGACATGGATGTAGCAATGATTTTCTTCGGCAATGCGATGATGAATAAAATTATGGGTGCTTCCACTATCAACCAAAATTATGAACTTCTGATGCTTGATGTAATCAATTAGCTTGAGGTTTTGGGGAGTGGAGAAGCCAGTGAGAGCAATGAGGGAAATGACCGGTTCTACTTCGAGAGGGTCTGAGGGAGGGATTATGTCAGGGGTTTCAAGTGACTCAGACACAAGGGGAGTTTCAACATCCTCTTTTGAAATATCCTTAGAGATGGCCATAAAAATATTTTGTTTCTTACACTTGTGGCCCAGGAAATATTTTTCATCACAATTATAACAAAGGCCTTTGAGTTGGTGTTCATCCATTTCATCCCTGGTCAATTTTTGGATCTTTAGTAGAGCAAAGGGAGTAGTGGGATTTACTAGTTTAGGGCGAGGGATAAAGGAGGATTTCTGGTTTTGAGAAGATACAACCTGTTGTGCTTCTTTATCTCTTTTAGTAGCCTCCACCCAACTCTGAGTCCGATCCATGAGGACATGGGCCTGAATATCATCCTTGAGGCCACTGATAAAACATTCTCAGAAAAAGGCATCAGACATGCCCTCTGTCCGAAAATAAAGGCGCTCAAAGGAAGCTATAAAGTCTTCCACTATTCCTAATTGTTTCAACTTTTTCAAATGGCTTATATGGTTGGTTTCAGTGTCAAAGCATTCATAAAGCTTTGCCACAGAGTGTGTCCAAGCAATATACCCTTGACGAGAAGTTTTTCTCCATTTCCACCATTGCCAACATTCTTGATCTAGATGGAGAACACCATACCGTAGTTTGGCCAATTCATCTGTAATGTCATATAAAGAGAAATAATGTTCCATTTGGGTTACCTAGCCAGTGGGGTCCGAGCCATCAAATTTTGTCACATCCACCCACATAAGGCGTAGGTCACATTGAAAGTGATGGTTATGAAAGTTATGGGAATGAGAGGAATGTTCACCTTCAGTATGTGGAGGTGAGGAAGAGGAAGGGTTATATATAGGGATATGCAATTTGGTGCAGAGTCATGAAAAGACAGATTCAAGATGGGTGGTGAGGTCTTGTTTGATTTCCTCCATTGAGGACTACATTGTTGTATTGATGGCAGAAACATTGGCACTAAGTTTCTTCACTTCTTGTTGGGTCTCGATGAGACTAGATTGAAAGGTGTTGAAGCGAGCTTCCACGTCTTGGCTATGGGTGTGGGCCATGAGGATGGGGGAACTGAAAAGGGGAGGGCGGGGTCAAATTTTTTTCCCAAAAATGATATGTATGAATGTGATAAGGGTGAAGAGATGAATCCAATGTAATAGGTCTCAATCAATGGTGAAGTAATTTCCAGACTTTTTTTATTTTATTTTTTTATTACACCTGTGGAGTTATACTCTGATTTGAAGAATACTATAGAGAGGAAATGCCCAGATTATTAACCAGAAATAAATGTGTATTTACTTGGCAACTCAAACACAGTTGTGTGGAAATATATCTTGTTTATTTTAATTTGTTTATACTCATGTCCCTAGGGTTAGGTATTAAAGGGTTTTACAGATAAGAGTTTTCCCTGTGCTATAACTCTCTGATATATGTGCAGGGTCCAACAGTAGTACTCGACCCAATATCTCAAGGCACTAACTAAGGAGGATAGACTATACCCTTAGTTGTACTACCCGACTACCCAGGTACTAGAGAGTGTCTTCCCGAGTATTGTTCTCGGTGGAACTATAGCAGTTAGGCGGCTGATCGGTTTATCTAAAGAGGGCTTCAGGAAATCTAGGTCGATCCATACACATGTGTTGTCTAATGCGATACCACTAGAAGGGGTACCAATAGGGGTTACAAGGGTGGCCAATAGATGTGCGCTTAAGAATCACTTGTATTTCCAGCGTGTATGAATCCCTCAACCGCGGGTTTATGTGTGTAACGACATATCTTTGTGGCTTAAAGATGCCAGAATATGTCTCTACCCTAAAAACAAATTTACCCACAATTTCTTCCAAGGAAAGTGCTCTCATACCACTTGTAGTATACTAGATATAAAAAGTATGCAGAACATAAATAAAATGCTAGAAATTGCATAATAACAAAAATACAACTAGAATAATCACCACAATAACACTAAAATGATATAATAATAACAACAGAAATAACACTTTGATTCTGAGAGCAATGTTCACGGGCCTCTTCGAGGGGGAAACCTCCAGTCAAGAAGAGCTATATTACAATAATATCCAATCTAGGGTTCTCATACCCTCGACTCCCATTTATACTAAATATGTCTATCAAAAAAAGCATCAAGATGAAGATCCTTCTAGAAGTAGAAGCTTTTATTAGCTCTTCTTACATTCGACTTATTCTATTTTATTCCAAGGCCTCATTAATATTGACCTTTATTACATCCAAATATATTGTTTTACCTATGTGCAGGTTAGGAACCTAACAATGGTATGTCCTAAATTAAAGGTGCATAATTTGGGTTTTCTACATTCCTATATTATTGTCCAAGCTTATTATACTTGGCTAAACTCTTCATTCAAAATATGAAATGTATATGGGTCGTATGTCAACAAAAGACCTTTCTGGGAAAACTTAACTGCTTCATATGGTGTTGATGTAGGAGACATAATTATAGGTGGTGATTTAAATTTCACTATGGAAGTCACCAAATTATGGGGCCAAAATCAACATCAAGACCCGCTAGAATATTATTTCTCACATTGGTTGGAATCTCATAATTTAATTGGCATGGTCCCAAGGAAGTTCTCTCACACTTGGACAAATGGGAGGAAAGGACAAATCTTGGTAGAAAAATGATTAGAGATTTTTTTTTTTATTTCTGAAAGGTTGTTGGAGAACATGTGGGATATTTCCATGAGGGTGGAAGTTTGAGGGTTATCCTATCATTTTCCAATCGTGTTGGAGATATCCAAAATCAGAATGTCTAAAAAGTTTCCAATGAAATTCAATAAATATTGGTTAATGGAAGATGATTACAAAAAAATGGTTATTGACACATGGGTTCCTCTCATGGAGGATGCATGGAGGTCTTACTTATATCAATTGGAAGAGAACATTGGGAAAGTCAGGAAAGAGACAATACTTTGGGAAAAAGAGTATATTAAAAATAAATTAGCAGAGATAGTTGAAGTCGAGGCTAATCTTGGTAGACTGTTGATTGATAGAGAACTAGGTTCCCTTTCAGAGGAAGAGGCATCCCTTAAGGATATAATGATAAAAAAACATGATCTCTTAAAGAAAGAGGAATCAATATGGGAACTACGAACTACAATAGCTTAGGTACAGAAAGGAGACAACAATACCAAATGTTTTCATAAATTTTTGAGCTTTCGTAGAGCCACAAAATCCAGTTGGGAAATAAAGGATGTGGATGGTTAGAAGGTGTTGGGTCAATAAAATATAGAAGAGGAAGGTAAAGTATAATTTTAAAAAGTTTTTCAAGAACCAGTTGGCTACCCTATTGCCGAAATTTTGAAGGTTATTTCTTTCTATCCTTTTCATATTACCTTAGAAATGAACAATGCCTTGAAATGAGAAATATCAGAGAAAGAATGCCATGAATGATGTAAGAGTCTAGGTCCCGATGGTTTAACGATTTTATTTTACTTAAGCTTCTTTGACTCAATTAATATGGACCATATGAAGGTGGCTAATGAATCTAAAATTCAGGGAAGGATCAATAGTTCTCTCAACTCTACCTTTTTATATTTGATCCCTAAAAATCCTTCTTCATTGTCCTTTGAAGACATTCGACCTACCTCTTGCTGCAACCTCATCTATAAAATTTTAAAAAACATTATCGCAAACAAGTTAAAACATCTCTTTGATCTAGTTTTATCTCCGAAGAAAAATATGGTTTCATCTTTAACCATCAAATTCATGACGTCTTTTCCATCTCTCAAGAAGTGTTGCACTTCATTAAGTAAAACAAATTCCCCTCCTTTTAATGAAACTTGATCTCTCTAAATAATACGATAGAGTAAGATATAATTTTATTAGACTTTATCTAATACAATTGGGGATGAAACTTGAAACTATTAATTAGATGAGAAGAACGAAATGAATACATATTATTAACAGTTTCTTAACACAAAATAACAGAGATACAGTAAAATTGTTTCTCTATTCAATAATGAAATAAGTTGAAGATGTAAAGTGCAGCAGAAACAAGCTTGTTGGAATGGTGGCGACTTATCTCTGAGAAGAGATGTGACGGCTACGCTCATTTGCAATAAGATGATTACAATGAGGATTTCAAGGCCTTTTACAATAAAAAGCAATGCCAAAAACCCTATACATTCAAAAACCTAACCCTAGGAGATGAAGCGCCAAAAGTCACATGGGCCCCGTTTGGGTAAGTTAGTACATTAACTTCCCGGGGTCGTAGCTTTTGCATATGATCTCTGTTTTAGGTGTATGATAGCCCATTGGAAAGGTATCGGTGAGGAGATTAATTTTGGGGCATCAATTATTCCCTAGTTTTTTTATTGAGAAGCTCGATCCTGAAAAACCTTCATTTAGGCCCTCAAAATGGCCCCGGAAGTGAAAACTGCTAAAAATAGTAAATTGTCAAAATTGCCAGAAAACTGTTTTGAGCCAGTTGGAAAAGGTGGGTGGCCAACGATATCCATATATATCAATCATCCCACTGTAGGAAAAAATGTTCTCCATTGAGTTGATTTCCCCCATCAGATGAGGAAATTTCTGCTGAATTTGGCCTCGGGTAAGCCACCTGCCTTGGTGCAGGAGTTGTTCTGCTTTGCCGACTCGATAAAGTTGGATCCTTTGTTGTCAAGTTCCCTTGATATGTGTCTTCACAATATGATTGCTAGATTCCTGTTGGATGTAGTCGGGGTTGAGCTCTATTGGTTTCAGTTGTTCTGCTACGTCTAAGGTGTCTGATAATGGTGGGAAATAAGGGCGAAGGAGATCCATGTTGAACACTGGGTGCAGACCAAGGAAAGGAGGAATGTTGAGCTCAAAAGCATTATCTCCCACAACCTTGGTGATGGAATACGACCCATAATGGAGTGGCATAAGATTTCGATGGGGTCCTGTAAGGATTTCTTTCTGTAAGTGAAACCAAACTTTGTCTCCCACCTGAAACTTATGTGGCACCCAATGTTAATCATGGCATTGTTTGTACTTATCATTGGACTTCTATAGGATATCCTGAACCTGTTGGTGGATGTGGTGGATCTTCGCAATGAATCGGGTGGCTTTGTCATCTTCAGTTGGAATAGGAGATGACTCGGTCGAGGTGACCTCAAGGGGAAGTGCAACATCTATGGGACCCAACGGTTGGAATCCCAACCCACTTGAAAGGGGTTGTGGTTGGTTGAGCTATGATAGACATAGGGAAGGCTCTCATCCCATGTGTGAGGGGGCTTTGAATTATACATGCGAATGATATGCATGACCATTCGATTTACAACCTTAGTTTGGCCATCTGTCTGGGGGTGGAAGGTCATGGATTTGGTTAGCTTGGTGTCCAACACTGACTAGAGGCTCGACCATAATGTGCTGAGAAATCGACTATCCCTATCTGAGACAATGGTTTGTTGGATTCCAAAATGTAACCAGACCTGTTCAAAGAAGAACTTGGTTGTGGCCTCTGCTATGATGCTCTTCTTGTAGGCAACCAAAATCGCCATCTTAGAAAAGTGGTCAACAACCACAAAAACACAATCATTTACCCACTTGGTGGATGAGAGGTCCAAAATGTAGTCCATTGAGATGGATTCCCATGGCCTGTCAGGAGTAGGAAGAGGGGTGTACAGTCCCTATTTCTTAGTGTTTGGTTTGGAAATAGCGCAGGCAGTGCAGGACCTGATATACTTGTTGACCTCCTGTCGGAGTTTCAACTAGTAGAAATGTTTATGTAGCATCGCCACTATCTTTACGATGTTGAAGTGTCCTGCCACCCAACTGTAGTGGGCTTCCCAGATCACCTTTTTTCACTCACTTGATGGAACACAGATATGGCCTAGACGACACAACAACCCATATTGAAGATAGAAATTATCGACAACTATGTTTACACCAAAAATTTGGTAGGTGGTGGTGAATTTTGGGTTTGTCTCATAGAGTTGGGGCCATCCATAGGTCTCATGGCTACAAGATTCTAGCACCGTGGTGAGTGCTGCGACTGGTGGTCTGCTGAGCCAATAAGCGATGTGATTGGTGCTTCCTATTTTATACTTGATGTTGTGCTGGAATTGTTGCAAGTATGTGGACCACTTTTGATGGTGGTCATTCTACAATTTTCCTTCTGTCTTCATAAATTGCAGTGGCTTATGATCAGTGTGGATGACTATCTCCTTCCCAAGAATTTAATGTCTCCACTAGCGCCAGGCTTGCACAATGGAGTACATTTATTTTTCGTAAGTAGGATACTTACGGACAACATCATATAGTGTATCACTATGATAGGCCACGAGGTGGCCATGCTGAGTGAGAACGGCACCCACTGCATAGTTTGAAGCATCTGTCTCGATCTCAAAGGGATGTTGCAGGTCTGGTAGTGAAAGTACTAGTGATGAGCACAAGCACTGCTTCAAATCATCGAACGCTTGTTGTTGGGACCGACCCCATGCAAATTTTTCCTTACTACCACCCCTGGTGATTTAGCTGAGGGTCCATACAATATGGGAGAATCCCAACACAAACCTGCAGTAGAAATTGGAAAGGTCCAAGAAGATTCGAAGCTCAGTGAGTGTGGTTGGGGTTGGCTAGTCATGGATGACTTGGATCTTTGCTGGATCCACATGTACACCATGTTTATCAATGATGTAGCCTAGGTAATGGACCCTGTCCATGCTGAAGGAGCATTTTTCCAAGTTGGCGTATAGCTTTTGCTGTTGCAGGGTGTGCAGAACCTGTTGAATATGATACAAGTGTTTGGCCCAAGTCTTGTTGTAAATGAGAATGTCATCCAGATAAACCACTACAAAATTATTGGTGAATGGTCATGAGATATTGTCCATCATCCTAATTAAAGTGGCTGGATAATTTGTCAAACCAAAGGGCATGACCAACCATTCGAAAAGGCCTTTCTTTGACTTGAAGGTTGTCTTCCATACATATGTTTGTTCTATTGGGACCTAGTGGTAGCCAAAATTTAGATCAATCTTACTGAAGTATTTATCCCCCATGAGTTGATCAAGGAGTTCGTCGATTCAGGGAATCAGGTGTCGGTTTCTGACTGTGATTTCATTCAGATCCTGGTAATTAATGCAGAGTCGCCAAGTTCCATCTTTCTTCTGTACCAGCATGATTGGGCTCCCACAAGGTGATGAGGTGGGATGGATGTGCCCCTTGTAGAGAACTTCTTAGATTTGTCACTTGATCTCCTCATTCTCTAATAGAGAATGATGATAGACTGGCCCATTGGGTAGCGGTGCACTGGGGGTCAGATCGATGGGGTTCTTGACCTAGCAGTGCAAAGGTACCTCGTTAAGTGAGGAGAAGACATCCGAGTATTCTTTCATGACCTTATCTACTTTCTTCTGTTGTGTGGAGAGGTCGAATGCAGAGACTCTGGATGTGGCTATGATCTTTCGCTTATTCTGAGAGTGAATCACGAAGAAGACAAACTTCCCCGTCTGAGAGATGACCTTCGTGCATTGCTTAGTAGAGATCAAGGAAATAACACTAGGTGGGACTACCTCAGGTATCCTATACAATTTCCTGTTCAAAGTCATAATAACACTATGAGGCCTAGACTCATATACAACATGACGTTTCCATAAATAAGGTTTTCCCAAAATAACATCACAAAATTCTAGAGGAGCAACATCAGAGAATACCTCATCTTTGAAGGGCTTGATGTCATATGATAGTCGACATTGTTGGTTGATGCGAAGATCGCTTCCTTGGTCGAGCCATCCAATGGTGTAGGGTTGTGGGTGAGGCGTTGTGGGCAGGGCCAGCTTCTTGATGACCTTTGCATAAATGAGGTTATTCTGGCTACCACTATCAACGATGAAGTGCAGCGGGGTTCCTTTTACCCACATTTGTGAATGGAAGAGGCTCTCTCCTTCTTATGGCTCGTCTGGTTCACTAGGATAGATCTTGGTGGTAGCAACAGTGGCACTGGGTTCTGCATCAATGATCCATCTTCCCCTTTCTGGTTCTATCTTAGAGTCATAATTCACATCTGATTCAAAGGCTTTCACTTCGGCCACTAGCGACTGCTTTGAGTGACAATGAACAATGTTATGCCAAGGGATCTTATGGAAGTCGCACCACTTCCCGATATCTTTCTTTGTCTTTTCAGTGTCCATCTTTGCTTGCAGCTTGGACTGGTTGTCCTCATACTATCCATGTTTTCTTTGTCCTTTGCTCTATGGGTTGGGGCCACCCTTCCCTGGCTTTTGTTGTGAGGGGTTCCCAGACCAAAATTTCCGCATCTTTTGTTTGAGCTTCTGCTCAATTTTGATGGCATATCGATAGGCCGCACCCAAGGATGAGATGTTTAGAAATTCCATTTCGGTATGGATGTATCTATGAAGAGCACCGCAATACTTGAGCACTAGATGCCTCTCTGAATATTTGATACCCAACTTGGTGCGCAAGGTATGGAACATATTTGTGAAATATGACACTGCTTGGTCTCTTTCTTGCCGTAGTGTGGTCCATTTGGTATATAAGTCGTCATAACTTCTGACAGGGTAGTATTGTTCCTTAATGGCATCCCTAAAGGAATACCATGTGTATGTGACTATAAATAATGAGGGTTCCTCTATTTCCTTTTTCTCATAAAACGTTTCCCACCAATCTTTGACATGGGAGATGACTTTGAGGAGTGCAAAAGTAATCGTTTCTCTATTCGAGAAGTTATGGATAGAAAAATAACCTTCTAGCAGATTCAGCCACTTGTCTATAGCATATGTGTCTATATGACCTTGAAATATAGGAATATCAAAGTTTATTTGTACCTTGAAGGGGGTGGCACCTCTGCTCGAAGAAGATGCGTCGTCTGTTGGTAGCCTCCGAAGGATTTGTGCGAAACTATCCATCATCTCGTTCCTCTGTTGTGTGAGGGCTTCCTCAATCAATAGCTTGAAAGGACCTCGTGTCCCATCATCTTTATTTTCTTCTGCCATGAGAGGTCGCTTTGGCGTGCGAGATATTTTTTCCTCAAGAGAAACAAGCTCAAGACCCAACTCTTTGTACTCTGACCTCGTTGGGGACATGTATTAAGACAACAAGGAGAAGACCGCTCTGATACCATTGATCTGGATTTTATGAGAAGAACGAAATGAATACAAATTATTAACAGATTCTTAACACAAAATAACAGATATACAGTAAAACTGATTTTCTATTCAATAATCAAATAAGCTGAAGATGTAAAGTGCAGCAGAAACAAGCTTGCTGGAATGGCGGCGACTTATCTCTGAGAAGAGATGTGACGACTGTGCTCATTCGCAAGAAGATGATTACAATGAGGCTTTGAAGTCCTTTTACAATAAACAGGAATTTCAGAAACCTTAGACATCCAAAAACCTAATCCTAGGAGATGAAGCACCAAAAGTCATGTGGGCCCCGTTTGGGTAAGTTAGTACATTAACTTCCCAGGGTCGTAACTTTTGCATACGATCTCCATTTTAGGTGTATGATAGCCCGTTGGAAAGGTATTGTCGAGAAGATTCATTTTGGGGCCTCAATCATTCCCTAGGATAAAATTGAGAAGCTCTATCCATAAAAACATTCATTTAGGCCCTCAAAATGGCCCCGGAAGTGAAAACTGCTAATAATAGTAAATTTCCAAAATTGTCAGAAAACTATTTTGAGCCAGTTGGAAAAGGTGGGTGGCCACTGATATCCATATGGATAAATAGTGGGTGTGTTGAATCCCATTATTTTGTTTTCCTAGTCATTTGAATCCCTTCTTCGCCCTTTCACTCATTAAGAGGACATATAAAGGGATGTCCTCTTTTCCCCTTACCATTCTCACTTGTCGTAGAATGATCCAGGTGGATATTGGCGGCTACCCACCTATTCCAACTGGCTCAGCTTGACCATTTTTAATTCAATACATTTCTCTGTAATGATGACATTTCTTTGAAATTGTGAGTTATGCACTTATGGGGATGTCCTGAAGCACTACACAACATAACGATGGATATTGGTGGCTTCCCACCTATTCCAACTAGCTTATTTTGGAATTTCTCATATTCGTACATTTTTTTGTAATTCTAGGGTTGTTTTAGGGCTATAACCAGTGTTGTTTTTGGATTTCCATAGTCAAGTTATATATGGAGTCGAATTTTGATGGAGTAATGTTTAGTTCTCAAAACGGCCTTTCCAATGGACTATAACACACCTAAAATGGAGGTCATATACAAAAGTTATGACCCAGGGAAGTTGAGGTACCAACTTACCAATCTGGGCCCACATAAATTTTAGTGTTTCATCTCATAAGGTAAGGTTTTTGGATTTTTAGGGTTTTGGAATTCATTAGTAATTTTAAAAAGGACTTTGGAGCCTCATTGTAATCGTTATGCTCGTACACATATGCATATAATCTACATCTCTTCTGAGAGATATATACCACAATTTGCGAAAGCTGTTTCAGTTCTACAGTTTTACAGTTTCAACCTATTTTATTTATTCAATAGAAATTATTATTCATTGGATATATGTTGTTGTTCTCCGCATCTATGTCTTATGGTATTCAACATGTTGTTCATTTCTTTCCTCTCATAAATCTCGATCAATGGTATCAAAGTGATTTTCTCTTCATTTGTTTTTATTTGTTCATGTCCTCGATAAGATCTGGGTACAATAAGTTGGGACTAGAACCAGTCCATCCTTTGCAATATTGGCTATGTCGAACCCGAACAAAAATCACAGGGGACGAGAAGAAAGATGACGGAGAAGGAGATCCTTTTAAAATGTTTCTCAAGGAAGCCCTTGTGCGACAAAGGAATGAGATTATGGACAAATTTTCACAGATCCTTCAATGACTACCCACAGGAGATGCATCTTCATCAATTGACCATGCAAACCCCTTCAAGGTACAAGTAAATTTTTATATTCCATTATTTGAAGCACTGATAGATGCAGATTTTGTAAATAAATGGTTCAATCTACTCGAATGGTATTTTTCGGTCCACAATTTTTTTGATAGGGAAAATATTACTTTTTCACTCCTCAAGTGTTACATTTTGCAGCATTGATAGTCATTCACCAATGAGAGGCCATATGGGCCACCCTGAGGCTAGCCAGGGATATTTGGAGAATCAACCAGTCTTGTGAGGTATTGACAAAATCCAGGGGGGACGTACAACCTCGATGAGTCAAACCAAAATTCAGGACAAACGAGATGCTATGTGAGTCTAATGAAAAATTCAGGGGGAACATACAACCTCTGTGAGCATCGACAGTCTATTGCAAAATTCAGGGGGAACACACAACCTCTGTGAGCATAGACAGACTAGTGAAAAATTCAAGGGGAACATACAACCTCTTTGAGCCTAGTCAAACCTTGTGAGCCATGAGCAAAAGTCAAGGCATCTAGCAAAAGTTAGGTTGAATATAAAATTCCTATGATCTAAAAACAAATGATATTCTCAATATTGCAAATGATATAAATGTATTGATCTAGTGTGTTGGCACGTGTAACATTATCCACCATGAAGAGAATTTTGAATTGCCTTGTAAAGAGTC
>SNQJ01S0050768.1:46523-60141 GCA_010110895.2 Picea sitchensis | reverse complement strand
GAAAATAATGAATGAATATCTAATGCCATCCATCCTCATGGTAAATATGCAATGGATCAATAAGAGTACATTAAGGACAATGCACTCACTTGCATATTTAAAAACCTCTAGCGAAATTAGTAGATTAATACACAAATTGATTGCATCGACTTTAAACCAAAGTATAATGCCTTCATTTCTTAGTGTGTAGAAGGATTATTCATAGTTGAATTTGACCTAGTTGAAGACAAAGATCAATCCCTCAACCATGGACCTTGGTTTTGGGGAAAAGAAAGACTACACATGAAGATGTGGACCCCAATTTTTATCTAGTGACAAACTCTCTCTTTTCGGCTCCAATTTGGTCAAGGAATCCCAACATTCCTTTGCAATTTTTTGTATTTGATTTGCTACAAGTGGTAAAAAACAACCTCGTCAAACAATTTCAAGAGTGTAGACACTTAAAGGTGACATTTAACCACCTACACTAGCATTTGTGTTGACACAAATTTCGACAAAGGCTTCCCAATGAAGACCAATTCATCCAAAAAAGGCCATCCATGAAAACATTAGAAGGATCCCACAAGATGGGATGGGGCAATGAAGGAACACCGCCTAATCAAAAGGACCCCACAAAGGGTATGATCGAAGGAAACATTATCATAGCACATCAAGAAGAATAAAATTCAAGTATTTCCCACTGCATAAGAGACTGCAAAAGAATCCAACAACTATGGATCCAGTGCAACTTGTCTTGCTCCAAATAATCAAGAAGTAGTGACCTTGTTTTCCCCATTACAAATGTCATGGTCATAAGAAGATGCATAGAAGTCCCAAAAAATAAGGTGTCTAGATCATAAATTCCTCCTCTTGCCGAGGAGAGAATACCCCATTCCACTCCTCCAACCCATTGTCACCATGCTACCCCACTCCCCCCCAAAAAAGGGACAATGAAGCTACATCGATTTGGTAGAAGAGGAGGACAAGGTCATGAGAACTTTGGGCATCACCTTCCTAAGCAAGGAAAACGATAATGTAGTAGAAATCAAACATAGTGCACGATAGGAACTAATCACTCCATTCAAATATCAACAAGAAGACTAGACAAAAGTCTCGAGAAAGAAAAAGACAAATCCACACTAACCAACATTGACATAGATGATGAGACACTGACACCAATTTTTATTTTTAACATGTATTACTTTTAAGTATTGTTATGCTCTTAACTTAACAAAATTTAAGCATGTAAATCATGAAAAAAAATTAGTCTCACACAAAAAAGATGAATCACAATTAGGGAATCCCTAACCCCTCACAAAGTTGGAGGATTCCATGAAAGAGATGAATCCAATATTACATTATATGGTTTTTTTAGAGGATTCCATTAAAGAGATGAATCCAATATTACATTAAATGGTTTTTTGTGATTAAATAAAGCAACATGTTTTTGACTCAATTCACTTTAACCATTTTGATATTAAAAAAAGAATTTATTAAAAACTCAATTCACTTTAACCATTTTGATGTTAAATTTTTTTTTATTAAAAACTCAATTTACTTTAAGCATTTTGATGTTAAAAAAAGAGTTTATTAAAAAAGATAATAATTTTTTAACCATTTTGATGTTAAAAAAGAATTTATTAAAAAAAATTAACAAATTAGAAGAAGATAATTGATTCTCATCATTGTTTCAACAAACAAAAGTAACTTGGTTAAAGAAAAAGTTGAAATTGCACAAAAAAAAATTATATTTAATAAAATAAATACTTAATGGTAATATTAAACTTAATTTATTATCTTGAAATATCTCTATAGATATGATGGGAAACAATATTTTGATGATAATTCAAAATTGCTACCAAAAATATCTAAAAAATTTAAAATTATCATAATAATATGTTTTTTCTATTATACATCTGACCCTCAAGAAGGTGGGGTGGAGTATAATAAAGAAAACATATTATATATGGGTGAGGATGGGGTATAATATATGAGAGTAAGAGTAGGAATATAATAGAGAACATATTATATGAAGGTAAAGGTTGGAGTAGGGATATAATAGAGAAAACATATATTATATAAGGATGAGAATGAAATATAATAAGTATCACCCCAAATCCCCTCGAACTTAACTTAGATCACATAAATATCAACGGAACATAGACCGTGTGAATATCCACTTGGACCAGACCGATCCATATAAGTATCCATGAAACCATCTAAAATTGAGTTGGAGCGACAAGAATTGAGTTGAAGCCTATTATACCCATCCCATCACCCCAACCCCCTCACGGACCTGACCCAAGTCGTACCCCAAACCCCTCGTACCTCACCCAAGTCGCCTCGGATGCTTGAGGGTGGGGCGATGCCTATTATACCCGACCCCATCAACCCAGCACCCAATCTGATATTTATGACTCTATAAATAAGCAAGTCATCGTTTCAAAATTCAAAACGTCTTCCATCATTAGCTCGTCAGATCACGTCACGACTGTCCATTCATTTTATTTGATCTTCCAATTAGCCGTTGGTCGCCAGGGGGGTACGTGTCAAAAAATATGAGACTTCAAGGAAATTCACTTCGAAGGATTTCAAGTTTAGAGTGTGACAAAATCTTGAATTCCTGAAGGATGAAGTAGATCGCAACCGTTCGTTGTGAAGGACACGTGATGAGAGATCAAGAAGTTTGGAGGCCTAGCACTCTGGAAGGAATTCGACGGGAGAAGAGAAGATATGGACCATCATATCCAGAGGGATGCATGGCAGAAATCCATAAAATTCGGGTGAAATCACTCCAGGAGGAACGAGTGTGAAGGAGTCTGAAACTTCTCGAAGCCTGAACATTCGAAGTGGATCGTGACCTTCATATCCAGAAAGACATGCGTCGATAGATCGTGTATTTTGGGTGAAAGTGCTATGAGAGAAAGTGAGCATGAAGTTGAGACTTCTAAAGGTTGAAGTACCGAATTGGACGAGAGCCATTGATTTGAGGAGGATGCATGGTATAAGATCGACCATTTCAAAGAAAAGTCACCCCAGGAGAAAAAGTAGTGTGTTGAATAAGAACTCCCGAAGGTCAAAGACCCATAGTTCATCTGAGTTGTTCGTTTGTTGAGGATAGGTTTCAACAGATATTCCACTTTGGAATATAGTAATTTCATAGGAAGAAAGAGTTGAGAGTTGAAACTCCCAAAGCCCGAAGGGTGAAATCAATTGTAGTTGTCGATTTGGAAGGAGGGAACTCGTTGATAGATCGTGGGGATATGGGAGTGCATGCGAAAGGAGGAGAATGGTTGTTGACTGATAGTTGACCAAGGTAGAAAGAGGATAGATCTCAATCATCGATCAATAGGCACTGCCCAAGATCACTAGATCGATGTTCGCGCTTAATTGTGGGGACAGAAAGTGATTAGACTTTAAAAATCCTAGAGTGGGACACAATTGAAACCACGGTATTTCCAAAGGGATACGTGGAAATTGGTAGTGAATTGCAGGGAGAAAAGAGGTGTGGTATCAAAAAACTCTTGGCCATCCCACAATCATGTGCTTATGTGAGGGCACAACCCGAGGTCATATGTAAAGGAAAGGACCTAGTGAGGGGAGCTAGTGTCTATTATTTGAATTCTTTGAAGAGGCCAAGAAAGAGACTTCAAGTTTGGAAGAACCTGCACTTTGAAGGAAAGAGGACCTGTATAGATTGATTGGGGTCTAATAAAGGCCCAAAGAGTTGATCTGAATCCTTGGTTTGAACGATCCTAGACCGGGAGGTCGCGCAACCTCGAGGGGAGAAGGGGGGTCTACATCAAATTGTCATAGATCCATGCACTGTGATAGATTACACCATAAGTCTACAAAAATTGTTGGATATTCATATTTTGTCTGTGAATGGAATTGATAAGAAATCGTCTACATTGGTTCTAGCTAGATACTTTGCAAAATGTATAAATGATACCTCGACATTACTTTAGAAAGATCATGATATGGTAGAAACATTATTAGTAGAGGTTAGAATAATAATGTTTATTGGTGTTAGTTGTCTAATATTATAAATGTTAAGGGATAGGTGTTATATCATTATTTTTGGTGTTAATGGTTAAATGGGTTATGAGTTACAAAGGATTGTGGTTAGGAGTCATAGGGGGTAACTAAGGGTCATAGGAATTTAGGGTTGATACATTCTTAGGAGTTGCGAGATAGATTTTATAGAGGTTCTAAGGGTTAGTTTTTATAAGTTCATATGTGTTCTAGGTTAATTATGTCATTTACAATTCCTTAAAGGTTTAAAGCTATATGAGTCATATGGTTAGAGGTACTCATTGTGGATAATGGTTATTATAGGGTGAAAATTCACAGGGGTTATAACAATTAGGAGTTATAGGTGTTATTCAAAGTAAGGGTTAGGAGATGTATGTCATGTTAGATTTTAGGTGTTAGAGTTAAAAAAATTAGGTGTTACAATTATAAAGGTTAGAGGTTAGAATAATAATGTTTATTGTTGTTAGTTGTCTAAGATTATAAAGGTTAAGGGATAGGTGTTATATCATTGTTTTTTGTGTTAATGGTTAAATGGGTTATGAGTTACAAAGGATTGTGGTTAGGAGTCGTAGGGGGTAACTAAGGGTCATAGTAATTTAGGGTTGATACATTCTTAGGAGTTACATCCTTGGCATTAATATATATAGGCACAACATCATAGAAACACAAAAGTTAGAGAGCTAACAAGGTCACTAAGGGATAGGATTAGACCTAAGAGGACTTTTTTTGCACTTTCTATTTCAAACATTAGTCCAAATGGTAAGGTTGTTATGAGTTGGTGGTTTTGTAATAACGATTAAATTTACATAAGGAATTGTAGACTCATGAAATTAATATAGATTGAATATAATGACATGTTTTTAATGTTTGAATTGACTTATTGATGGAGTAATTTTCCCTCTTCTTAAAATACTTCTTCGGAAAATATTTTTCTGAACATTTCACATGAATTTCCATAGAATATACTAACTAGATCCAAAAACCAATGACATAAGTATTTTGAAATATGGTACTGCACATATAATATATTATCAAGGGAAAAACAAGCTACATGAAATTTCATTTGAACAAAAATTTACAAGTTAAATGAGTACATAAATAAAAAAACATACTAACATTGTAAGTTCAAAATCCAAGCTATGTAGATCGAGAATTGGATTTGTTCAACCGGTGGGTGATGGAAAAAATAAACATCTCAAACAAAATCCACGAACGGTGTCGTAACTATAGAAAATGTATCACAAAGTCTCTTAAAGTCAGGTATATATAGATTGACTATCATCGATATAGTGATGAAATGCTTGAGTTGACCCGCAAAAAGTCAACTAGCCGTTGCAAGCCACGTGTGTTAGTAGATGTATTTTGAGGTATGCAATAATCGTCACTATAACGACGAAAATCCCGCTCAATTTGAAATAAAAATGAAAATAATAGAAACGTGGAAAAATTTCATGGAATAATCCGCCCATATGTACTAGTGTCATGTTATGGTGGGTCTTACTATGTGACTATTGCAGTTGTTTTTAACTAGACGAAGACCTTTGAATTTGCTAGGCCATCAATGCCTATGAGTCATTGACACTTATTACAGGTGTCATTGCCTCTTTTCAGAGTATGTTCACCATCATAATTGTCAGTTGCCATTATCAAACCACCCCGGAGGGAACTGCAGTTATCTACATCAGCATACAACTTCATTTACCGTCATACATTTTTGAGTTACATAACAAGAGCATTGGGCATGCCCGCCTTGTTTGTACATAACTTTTATTTCTCTCCCTAGAGAAAGGTTTGGGTTCCAAAATTTCCCCTCTCCCTCCGACGGGTCACTCTTGCAGTTCCTCTCATCACTCCCTCTTACAATGGTACTCTCAGTAGAAGAAACATTGATGTATTTCGGTTATATGTCTACTCCTAACCTCGCACATGAGGGGGCATCTATTATCACTAAAACAATTTCCACAACATCGCATACATTACAGGAATACATCATCTCCAAACACCTATTAGTTCACCTACAGCACCAAAAAGCATTTCCAAGAGGCAAAAACTATACAACTGGTCAAAAAATTGACCTGTTCTGAAACATTAAAACGAAGCACGCACATAGTGCGCGGGCCAAAGAAGCCCGTAGAGTGCACAATGTGTCATATGCATGACTGTGTATGAGAAAATTTGCCCACATATGTGAACAACACTTTTATGGTTCTTTTCAGCCCCCCACCCACTTCTAGACTAGCTCCCAACTTGATTTGACACTCAAATCTGAGATGAATCTGAGTGGGGGGCTGGTCAAAGACCTAAGGGTGCCCTAAAGGGCCCCTTGTTCACACTAAAGATCGATTGGATATTACCTCAAAGGAAAGCTATAAAAGGATGCCATCGGTGCATGAAGAATTTAAGAATCTCATTGTATTGTTATGCTGCCTCTATTCTCCTACAAGAAACCTCTTTTCTTCTTGGATCATACTAGCATCATCTCAATAAGTTGTTCACCTCACCTCTTGAGGGAACAAACTTGGATTTATTCACAATTTTCTTTCTAGTTTACTATTTGTAAGAAGAGCTCTCACATAGGGAACTAAAGAGCCCTCCCAAAGAGGAAGAGGGGATCCATAAGTCCCCCTTTCTCTACGGTGTTTTCTCACTAATATACTTCTCCATTGGTGGCATGATTATTGGTCATTTGTTTGATTGATTTTGGGTTATAATTTCCTCATGCATTTTAGTTTTATTTCTTTAGTTGTTTGTTTATTTCATGTGATTGAATTATTTAATTCATACACTAACCCTTGTCCTGTCTAGCAGACCCCACTAGACTTGCAAGTGCCCCTCTTTTGCTCATTTAAGTGATGAAAGGGACACAACAATCTGGCCTCAAAAAGAGCTCCAAATCCTCCAATAATCACCAAAATCCATCAATATCAGGCTAAATATCAATTAAAATCATAATATAATGTTTAAAAACCCATTTTTGGTCAAAACTAGGGCACAACCCCCGATCCTCGGGCTCCTGGTCACATGGGCACCCTACATGTGGCCAAGCACTATGCACTGGCCCCTTAACCATAGACCGTTGGTCATGTGGCTTGGGCATATGGCTGCCACCTAATCTCCACGCGCTTACAACTAGCTTTAGCCCTTGGTCGTAGACCCCTGGTCACTCGCCTTGGTCGATGGGCTAGCCCAACCGACTGGCGCTAACCCCATAAATCTAAGCCAAACGGTATATCAATGGTTCACATGGAGGTAAAAAGACCGCGCTCTAAGCGTTGAAGCCTGAATCCATTCCACAGTCTACGCCAAACATAAACAATGTGGGAATATGGTAATGGTTTGTTGACGGGCGAAATTGATCGTCCGTCAACTGAGAGAGTGGAACCGGTCCGGGGTTGTCTAATAACCCAAGCCATTTGGAATGAACCACCCTGACGGGTTTAGCGGCTCTGTTAGCCAATCTAAGATCCTAAGAAAACCAAAGAATAAACTAATCTAAACTAACTAATCTAACTAAAAAAACTAATTAAAACTAAATAAAACAAACTAACTAAAACTAAATACAACAAACTAAACTAATTAACAATAAAACAAACTAATACACTAATTAAAACTAGCTACTAAACAAACTAACTACTTGAAATATAATTTATCTACAAAATATACAATATTCACAAAATGCAGATTTAAATAAAACCTGGAAAACTCATTTGCAATCTGCCCTAAGACAGAGAAAGGTATTTCTTTTGATTTTTCCGATTTTATAAGCAAGAAATAAACTTACTGAAATTAAACGATCTAATATAATAATTATAAATATATCCAACTAAAATACTAATAAATATACTAGACAAAGAAACAACAAGCAGACCTGGAAACGCTCCAGATTTGTCCTGTGTATGATGACTGCGAAGCTGGTCGGAGGAAGGAAACTCGCACCGGATAATCCAGAAGCTTCTCGTAAACGATAGGCTGCACTGCTCTTTGAGTTGTTTACAGGACAAACAAGACATAAAAAATCATAACAATTATATGATTTATAAATCTCTGCAATAAGGGAAACCTGTTATGCAAAAACTTATACTTGATAATTCAACTTATGAAGAAGAGAAATCTAACATTCACAAACTAAATCAAACAATTGCCATGTTCTTTATATACTAGGGAGAAATCAAATATGGATTATATTGATTAAATTATATCATTTGCACAAGACTAAGATAGCTAAAGTAGTCATTAACCAAATGCAAATTGATACACATGAACATAAAACAAAATATTGATATTATGAAAAGCTAAAGCTGTAGCAGAATATCAAATTATGTCTCAGTCTGTATTAAAATTCCATATCCTTGTTCTCNAGTTGTTTACAGGACAAACAAGACATAAAAAATCATAACAATTATATGATTTATAAATCTCTGCAATAAGGGAAACCTGTTATGCAAAAACTTATACTTGATAATTCAACTTATGAAGAAGAGAAATCTAACATTCACAAACTAAATCAAACAATTGCCATGTTCTTTATATACTAGGGAGAAATCAAATATGGATTATATTGATTAAATTATATCATTTGCACAAGACTAAGATAGCTAAAGTAGTCATTAACCAAATGCAAATTGATACACATGAACATAAAACAAAATATTGATATTATGAAAAGCTAAAGCTGTAGCAGAATATCAAATTATGTCTCAGTCTGTATTAAAATTCCATATCCTTGTTCTCCCATGAATGAGGATTGTGTTATTACAAATATAATGAGTATTTATAAGTTTTTCCACAGGGTAAAACCTCCATGTGGCAGTTATCAAACTGTTTACATAATCTAGAAAGATATTCCCAAGATCAACTAAACTAAGAAACTAAAATGAAATCAAAATATCCAAATATCCTCTAAACTGTCCATCAAATCCCTTGCAATTTCGAATTCAACTGAAACAGGTCAGAAATAGACAAGTTAGAGAGTCTTTTATTAATAAAAAAATAAAAATTTAATTCTACAGACTTAGCTACAAAATCATCTGATTCTGTAGCTAGTCTAAAATAAGATACAGGATCAGAATTGAAATTAAATCAAATCTTTTTAATGAAATCAAATTGAATTAACAACCAACAGTCATTTAAAATGAATCTTTCCATTTGAATATGTTATATCATTTGAAATCAAATAGAATCAAAATCCAATAACCGAATAGAGAGACAGGCATACTCTGTTTAGATTGTTATCATAATCGGGTAGACAGAATCAAAATTAAACGATTTTGAAAATCGTTTCATATCCAATTTGAAAGTAATGCAATCAAACAAATCAAAGGAAAACATTGTGTTTTTCCAACAACAGGAGATACGATCAGATCAAAACAAAATCGTTTTTAAAATTATCATGGATGTCATGACATCAAACGATTCATGTCACAAGTAGATTAATCCAAACATGTGCGAGAATCAACTCATATAAAATCGTAGCCAGATCGATTTGACTTTGATCACAATCATAATAGAATCGTCATAAGTGATAATTGGTTATTGTAAAATGGGCAAATAATCTTGATTGGTATTGAACGAAATCATTAATTTCAAACGAATCATGACTGAGTTTAACATAAATCGTGAATCCAGATATAACCAATCTCGTTTTACAAATCAAATTAAAACAGAGTATCCATTGCAATATGAATCCAACTCATAACATGGTCGAGCTAACAGTAAATCAATGCAAATTAACCGGCTGGATTTTAGCATACTCATTATGAATTAAATCTATTCATGATTTGGGCATTTTTGTAACAGGCTTAAAATAGAGCAATGTTTCCGAAGAAACACAGTCACATTGGAAATGATCCGAGTTGAATTCCTGATCTTCGAAAGTCATATGGCACAACAAACTGTAACAATTAACCTCATCAAAATCGTTTCCAATCATAGCGTATGCATTATAACGAAATCGAATCGAAATGTGATTGTTTTCTAAATTGAATATGAAGAACATTTCCTGTCTAGAATAGATACAAACAAAGCATCCATTTTAACTCAATCAAACAAATCAAATCCATACTAAGATCAGTCAAATCGATGAAAATCAAATAGAAACTAAACTGGGAATGATTGGGAAAACGAAATTCCATTTAGTCAAAGCAAAGCTATATATAGAATGCATGCAATGTAACAGAGCCATTCAAATGAAGTAAGCAGAGCTGTTTAAAACCGAAACCAAATTGTTATATCAACCTAGATTATTTACAAAAAACAAATGATATCAAATATACCTGTGTGGCGACGAGGCTATTCAATTAGGCCAGCTTGGAATTTACAACAGTCGTGGCTGATTCCACATTTTTAAACAAGATGGAGCCGGTCGTCTTTTGTTTCTTATCTATTGCTTGTAGCTTGGCCTTTTGACTGGTCAGAGCTGCAATCTGGTCCTCTAGTGACTGAATCTTTGACTGGAGTATTGGAACATCATTATAATATCGCTCCAACCATGAATTGCATTGATCACAGGGTGACACTGTAGGTTTAGACATGGCAGGAGGGGATTTGGGCANGTAGGCAGGGGGGTAGGTTTGACACAAAGTCATACGAGGGTTCGACACATAAACCTTGCGAATAGGGGTATTCGCTAGCCAAGAAACACTCCACTTCCAAATCGGAGTCCTCACTCAACACGATAGGGTTAAGATCGACAGGGGGTTTTGGCTTGTTCCTTGCCATCTGTGAAATCAGACATGCATTCTTTTTCCCTTTGGCGTTTGCAGAGAGGTTTGCCTTGGGATTTTTGCCCATAGGCTTAACAGTCTCAACACTCTTAGTCATAGTGTGGGCTAAATCGATAGGAGGGTCAGCCAAGGGTTTAGGTAGTAGGACATGGTAGGGAACCAGGGGTACATCTTTAGTTTCAACTACCACAGATTTATCAATCTGTACAGGGTCGGTGTCTTCATAGCCATTGCGGGCAATGAAAGCCTTCCAAGTATCACCAAGCAAACTCAACTGATAAACAACCATGAGCTTGATAAGTCCATGGTGAAACGGGCTGTTATCAGCCTTGAGCCTTTTATACTTCTTGGACATTTTAAACAGGCTACGATGAAAATAATAGGGCATGTTGAGTTGATATCCCATAAAAACCATAAACAAACGCATGTGGTGTAGGAATACAAACCCGTATCGACCTTCATAGGTGATAAACTGCATGATTAACATTAATAAATCGTGCCATCATTGTTTGAGCATGGTCACGGGCATACCTCTATCACACGAGGTAACCTTGCGCGATTGGAAGAGCAGTGTCCATGGGACCTCCTCGACTTTGCAATTCTTGGACCATCGTTGTCCAGTGGCAGGAAAACCCGTAGCAAGGCTGATAAACTGTTCATCAATCTCTAACTGTACATCGCCGACCTTAGCTCGACAGCCATCAAAGTTCATGGAAAACTGTCGAGCTACGCAAAGGTTAAAACCCTCAAAACGTTCCACGAAGGTAAGCCATCCACTGTCTGCCAAATCTTGGTGGGCATTATCAAACATCAACAGGGCATGTTTTCCATTGGGTTCAACTCGCACGACTGGTGCCATGGAGTTGAATGCATGGTAAGGGAAGGGTCCGAACACATCGACACAGAGTAACAGAGTTACCTGAACCAACAACAATGAATCGAGCCAAAAGGGGTAAGCATTAACACAAGCATGCGAAGGTGGTGGAGTCATTCACTGCCATGCACGATAGTTATGGCAAAGTACAACCGCCAAATTTCATAACTGTTCAAACAATCATAGCATAGCTCAAAAATCATATCATTTGGCTAACCAAAGAATCGAATGGTAAGTGTTATGCCAACGCACCAAATCAACGTTAGAGTATAGTTTTTAAACCATCGACATTCAACGTGAAACCAACACCAAATGTTAGCCATGCGCCATTGTATAAACGTTTAACCAATGTGTCGTTGATATTCATATAGTCTACTAGCCAAAAATTTTGAAAGGATTAGCATAAGGGTTATATCAAAAGACATATATATAAAAATTGATCATAGCCCCTATGCATTTCCATGGAATCAAAGATTAGGCAAGTCGTAAATGTAAACCCAAATGCTTAATGTCTTACAAACTTAATAAAATCAAGTTATGCAATCAATATAAAAATGTCCAATGAGCACAATTTGAATGTCTTTTTAGCCACATACGATAAACAAAAGGTAAGTGCAGTAGGCATATCGATAAAAAGATCATGACAGTGCATATAGTGATTGAAATGCGACCTCGAAAGGAGAATTTTTCACGCTTACAGTCGTGAAAACTTAACGAAGACAAATGTGCAAATGTCGCAAGAAATGAAAGTGACGTCTATTTGAAAAATGCGACGAAAACTTGATGTTCGTAAGACATAGGTGTAGGCAGCTTATAGGATCGTAGAAAAAGGTGAATTGGCTGCCAACAATGGCGACACACTGGAAGAAGCAATTATCTCTGCAAAAGTAACAAACTCAGATTAGGACAACCAAGAAAATTTCAACTCAAAAATAACAACCAGAAAGTCGTTCAAACATCATCATTAATCATTTTTTTTTAGCAGTGTTTTAAAATATGAAAACCAATAACAGTCTTAAGATCATCAAGTCACGATATTAAAGATAAAATCTTCAATACTGTTGGCATGGCCATTGCTGCTAGAAGGCGTCCATAGCCTCAACAGGGTTTCCATTTAACCCACTCTGACATCTGTATCCTGTCAAGAAGTTCTAGATCAAAATAAAGGACATTAAAGAGGTTTCTTATATTTTTTGCATATTTTCATGTACCCGACATTGCTTCGCTGCCAGCAGGCCTGTTCAGTACCCCGACGAAGTTGTCTTAGTGCCATGCTTGCATTTACCCGCTGCCAGCAGACCTGTTCAGTATCTCGGCGGGTTTACAAGCACTTCCCACAGCTCTTATTAATAATTTTATTTTGTTTTTCTTTTATAGATATAGCTGAGCGGGGTGACGCTAAAAATCTTAATATTTTAACATATTTTTCAGACCTCATCAGAATTTTTTAGCACTATCCTTTATTTATCTCCAGAAATGTTTTATTTACAAAACAACTTCCTACGACAGGGATACATCTTTTGAGTCATTCCTTTACGTAAAAGGGACAGCGTAAAAAGATAATAGATGATCATGACGAGATTTGCTCAGAGATTGAAATCAGTAAACTTCTTTCAAACAACAAAATTTTCCAACATAGATATCAGTTTCAGAGATATATCATTGATGTTTGTACAAATTTTCAGAAGTTATTTCAGCGAAGAAATTTTTCTATCGTCTTTGTCTGAATAGCTCAGTGTATAGGTATGTGTAGGTCCTAAAACACAAAATGATAAATTCAAATCAAAATCGAAAATAGAAAGCAAACGAAAATGCAAACAAAAACGAAATATTTACATAATATACAAGGGTAGTTATCAAGCAAAGTATCTCTTCAGGGCTTGGCCATTCATCGGATAGGTGTCAAGCTGCCCTTCAGGATTATGCAATCGAAAGGAACTAGGACCTAACTTTTCAACAATTAAAAATGTCCCAAGCCATAAGTTTTGAAACTTGGTGTGCTCACCCT
>SNQJ01S0050768.1:0-46513 GCA_010110895.2 Picea sitchensis | reverse complement strand
ATCAACGATAATAATAGTATCACTTCAGGTTGCCCAATTTGCCATATCAATTTTGAATTGGGCGAGGAAGATGCTTCTCAAACCCACTGCGGGCATATCTACCATACCGTTTGCATTTCTACATGGCTGCAATTTGGGAATACCTGTCCGGTCTGCCGCCGCCGATAGATAATTCGAGTCTAAATCCTCGTTAATATATCTAAAATCGGATTCGATTACACATCTTTTATTATATCTTAATTTAGCTTCGGATCTATTATGTTTGGAGAGGTAATAAATTGAAAATTTTGAGTATAAAATTTGAAGAAATGTTTGTATCTTGAAAGATTTAATGTTTCTAGATTTATGATAAATTCGAAGTTAAGATAGATTTAAATGCTTTATATATATTTGTTGTGTATGTCACTTATAAATTCTATATTGACCATGACCGAATTTCATATCTCCTTCATAGTTAACTCACTTTCAAATGTTTTAACTATAATATTTTTTCACTTTTAATTGTTATATATATATATATATATATATATATATGATATGTGTTAACTCCATATTATGCATCTAAGAAATTACACTTCTCTCTTATATGTATAAGTAGAAAGCACCTATGTGCTGCATAATATTTTTTTTTACTTTCAATTACTCCCTTTATAATGATGATGATAATTAAGGTAGGTCCACTAAGACGGAATTGGTCTATTGAACCTTAAGAGTGTAAGTAATTACTTGTGATTAATTTTTTTTTATTAATTTTTTTAAAATGTCACATGTCAACTTAACATTGGAGAAATTAATTATTAATTAAATAAAAAAAAAATTATGGATATTGAAATATTTTATTTATGGTGAACATTGAAATATTTTTTTGTTATTAATATTTTTTTAAAAGCCATGTGTCCACTCCATGTTGAGNGCCCACATTGAAACATTTTTTGTTATATTTTTTTTAAATGACACTTCTCGGCTCCATGTTAAGTATAAAAGGAATTACACATCTCCTTCATACTCTTATCTTTGGCAAATGACTTGAGACCTCCCAAAGTTCCAACTTCGTACACGGGCAGTCTAAAAGAGTTGCATCGTCTTCCTTCACAATACACTCATAAAGGCTAGCAGTATCGACTTGGTCATTAATAACCACATGGTCAGATTCCTCATAACAAATTTTAAAATAATTGACAATTTCTCTTTTTATGGCAACCTGACCTAAATGTAGATCTCCACTCTCATCGTTAATCTCCTAGATATGATTCTTGTTCCTCTTGAAGCTTGCATAACTGTGAAATAATTTCGTATTATTATCTCCACTCTTTAACCAGACAACTCTACTTATAAGTATCCACTTCTCTTATCCTGCTTGTAAACTTTTGTCATGCTCAGCCTCCAAGAGTTTTATTTGAGCATCCCTACCACTGTTACTATCCTCCTATGTCACTTCTAGAAATAATCCTTTCAAAAGTCACTCTAATCGAACAAGTTTTTCTTCCTGTTTTCTTTTAAATTCCTTTTCCCAAGATTTAATGTGAAATTTTAAAGACTTCAGATTTTTAACTAATCTCTGATGAGAATCCCTTTCAACCAGATACGCGAGATCCTTCCAGACTTCATTCACTAAATAAACAACCTCTTCTTCACATAACCAACTAGCATCTAATTTGAAAGGATAAGTCGTCGAAAGAGTAAGACGATCTAATCTTAAAAAGATAGGTGCATGGTCTGAAATGTATGGAAAATCCACCCACGATTTATATCTACTAACTCTCGCACTGAGATCTTCAGCCACAAAGATGCGATCCAATATTTTTGATATACCCGCAGTGCCCCTTTTTCCATTTCTCCAAGTCGGAACCAAAACATCCGGAGCAATATCTACCAATCTAGAACCATTAAAAAATTATTTAAAGAAGGATGATAGAGGATCCAAATGCCTTGCATCTCCCTACAGCTCCCCAACATCACAGGTAAGATTTAAGTCACTAACCAATATAAGATTTCTGCGAGCCAAAAGACCCCTGAAAACCACCTTTTCCCAGAATGATTTTCTATCCAAACAGGGCCCATACACATTTAGAAAAGCAATCGATAGATTTATCTCCAAACATGTACCTGCTAAAAGGATACCACCACAACACAAAGACTAATGTCAAATATTTTAGGATCCCAAGTTACTAATAATCCCCCTGAAGTTCCAACTGAAATTACAGTACAAGAGAGCCAGGAAGGACGAAAAAAATTCATAAAGGCCCATGCCTTTTTATCCTCCACCATGGTTTCTTGCAAAAAAATAATGTTCGGTGAAGTCCTCCGAAGAATTCTTCGAAGGGAGGCGGATTTCAGGATCCCCCTCACCCCTCTAATATTTAAAGAGAGAAAAATCATTATTTCACTCTCACCAAGGATTTCATGGCTCTAAGCGCCCCGTTTTCACAAATGATTGGTAAGTGTGACTTAGCAGATAAAAGACCCAAATCCTCTCCTCTGGGACCCAACTGTTCGGAAACCCCCTTCTGAAATCGGTCTGTTGTAAATTGTCCTCCCCTGAAAGGTTGGTAACTGTATCGATGAGAGATCCTCTCTGTAGGAGGGGACAAGGGTCTCTAGGACTTCCCCAATGGCACTATGCCCCATATCAGGTTACCTATACCCTGGATTAATGCAATCCTCATCAAAACCAATCGGACAAACATGGTCCCCTCTCGAAGATCCCAGACCACCAGATGAGCTACAAGCTGTGAAGTTACCAACCACCTCTGAGTTAAGGGGTAGACCAATATCTCCCTGAGAGTCAATAGTGACCACAGTTATAGTTGGACCCCCCCCCCCTTCCAGAGAACTAGTGTGAATGGCAGCAGTTGTTAAGCCAAACAGAACCCAAAAAGGAGCGGATTCAACCAAGTTTTCCCCTCGCACTCCGCAAAAACTGGAGGAATCCAAATCGTTTCTTTCCCGGGAAGATAAATAATAATAAAGCATGGGACAGATGGATTTCATCTTACCTGTAATAGTGTCCAACTAGGTCGTCTAGATAGCTTCTGAAATATCAACATAGCTCGGGCTAAACTAGCACGAATCCACTCCTCGTGAATCCACTCGAGTTGAACTTTCCAACAGTGTCCCTTCCGATACTGTTGGGCAATTCAATTTCTTAAATTTATTTCATTTAATTATCAATCAGGGATGCTCGTAAGCTTGTGATAATGCTAGCAAAATATATGCGGGAGTAGGCATCTAACTCTAATCTAAGAAAATTCAATCAAATCCTAACTCTTTCATTCCACTAAATAAGACTTAGTTGTTGTAGGAAAGAAAACACTAGCTCCCTTACAGGAGGTCCTCTTGTGATGTTTCGCAAAACCTATCAACAATCAAGATCATCAAGTAAACACTCATGCATTGAAAATAAATACACTTAAAAATGCTTAATTGTTGTAGGCATGAAAACACTAGCTCCCTTACAAGAGGTCTTCTCGTAATGTTTCAAATAACCTATCAACAATCAAGATTATCAAATAATTCTAATAAAAACAATAAAGCATATAAACCTATTCAAATCATTAGAACAAGAAGAAAATGCTACTATGATCTATTTGGAGTGGTCTCAATTCTCCCAAGAACAAAGTAACACATAAACTAAAGCATTCTAAATCTAAATTAGAGAATGGAAATTGATGTGAAAATAAAGCTTGATTCTTATTACATCATAAGTTGGACACAATGCTCCAGGAGTCCTCCCTTTGAAATGGAGGAGGCACTCCTATTTATGCAAAAAATTAAGATAACTTAGATCCACAAATCTCTCCTAGATTCACAAATGTCTCATTTGGTTACAACCATGTGCTCAAACCTATCAAGTGATATCTCTACAAATCCTCTCACAAATCTCTCTTTCATGATTAATCTCCATCCAAGATACTTGAGTAAATCTCCAAATCTTCATCAAATCTTCAAGGGGTTGAAGAGGATTCGAATTTGGGGCTTGACGGTCAAGTTTGACTTGGTTGGAGTCTTCAAATACACATGTAAACATCATGAAACTCATCCCACTTTCATATATAAGTGTAAACATGTCATTTTTCCAATATTTAATCATAAATTCAATCAAAAACACTAAAATAGATGCATTGGAAAATAATATGTATAAACCCCATGTAATCATGAAAATGGTTTAATGTAAGGGTATGGGAAAGTGAAATATGGTTAAAAGTGAAGTGAAAGTGAAGTGAAAGGTTGGTAAAAATATGGTACTTTGGCGACCCAACAGAGACCTCCTCCTCAATGAAACCCTCACAGTCCCACCTCAGGTGTCCGGTCTTCCGACACAGAGAGAATCTGAATGGAATACCCAAATAGTTCAAGTTTGCGATAAACGGTGTCCTCTCCAAAAAATCTCCAAGGACTCCAACAGTCTGGCATGTATATCTATTTCCACTAAAATGTTGCCTATCCTTTTATCAGAATCTAGGAGCGCCCCATCGTCAACCTTTATGAATTTACCAAGAACATTTTTGATGGCTTCCAAAGCCTTTGCATTCCAAAAATGCAGTGGCAAGCCAGGTAATAACACCCAAAGATGTCTGTAGAAGAAACAATCATGCACCGGGTCAAAGCTCACCTGCCAACTCTTTAGCATCAGGCTACCTCCATCGTAACTCCAAGGTTTTTCCAAAATAATCCCAGAGTCATGAGCCCTCTTAAAACGAAAGTCAAACCAAACTTTAGTCAGGAAAACCACTTCAAGAATATATCCCAAAAGAGGGAACCAAGTAGAGCTTACCCACTTAACCAGAGGCATCTTGCACCTGGCATGATAAGAGAATATCCCCACCAAAGCACATATTGCTAAACTAACAATGTCTTCTAGACCGATATCCTCCCCTAACATCAAATTGTGTTTGGAACGGTTCGGGATCCAAGGTTTAACTCTACAAGCACCTGTATCAACCGACTTCCTCTCAATAGATCCCCTGGCCAAACCACCCATCACCCTCCCATTTCCTCTAGACCACACCCCTAGATCCTCTTGAGGAAACACAGAGTGATCATCCACTTGTTTTCTAGCAGCAACAGACCCTGAACCTCTCGCAATGTTGGAGGAAAAGAAAAAAGAACCCTCCCTAAGTTTTTCTGCAGGAGAAGAAGGTTTTTGTATCTTTATCGAACCGCAGAGAGAGTTAATACTCACATTAAACTCTATCACATCATTCAAGGTGAAGAGACCCTCCCTCCTCCAAATGACTTCGTCAGCCGCCCCCATAAGGGCGTTGACTTCAACTTCCATTGGGAAGCTACTCCAGTGGAGGGTGAGACAATGAAAAGCACCCAACCACTAATAAACACCTCCTCGCGAAGTGACAACACCCCTGAAAAGTCTCTTAAAAACCTTTGTTCAGATCAAAACACGAGGAAAGAAGGACCCACACTACCCCCATCGGAAACTTAAATACACGGGCCCACTAAGAAATGGCCATAACTATGCATTCAAGAGGCAAGATGACACGTGAAGTAAACTACCAACGCCCTGCTAAAACTAGAGGACAAGAAACCTCTGCATAAAAAACTAAGCTCCAACAAAAAGGAGTCTCAGTCCTCCCATGGATATAATCGTAGTTCCGCCAAAATAGTGGAAGGATGGTTCAAAAAATACATGGAAAACCACCAGAAACATAGCCCAAACCCTCCGAAGAAAATACTAAACCCCTATCATAAAATGGCATGATTCCCCCTGGAAGAGTTGCAGATTCCGCCATTGACGAAGTTTGAAGGTTCAAAAATCGCCCGTTCCCACCTGTAATCCTCCTTGAATGAATCTTCGTGCATGAAAACAAGAACCACCATGTATTACTTACATATTCTTTTTCATTATATAAATATAAACGCCCGACATTTATTTCATTTGTTGGGTGACAAGTTCTACATATGTCAATTACGATCGATTGCTCTATTCCCGTTATGCTCTTTAGCTTCACACAAAACCCGAGATTTTATAATTATTAATAATTTTTGTTCTCGGAAAATGATGGATGTATTAATAATTTTTCATTCTTGGAAAATGACGATGTAATTAGTTATTTTCTCATTCTTGAAAATAATATAATATCTCCACTTTAATAATATAATATGCTCAAATTCAGGGTAATTTTAAGGATGGAAATTTATAGTAAAATGAAGAAACACGGGTTAATCTTACTAGTCCTTGATATACAAAATGTAAAATGTTTGACCTAAATAATTTTATTATATAGAATTTGCGCCAATAGTTTTTAGAAAAAAAAATGGAATTTGGCAAATCTTTTTTTTGAAAAACCATGAAAAATTAACCCATTGGCGAAGTTTAGTCCCTAAAATCATCTATGCTCAAATTTCAGATTTCATTTGCCCATCCACTTCAACCTTCATTCATTATCGTTTAAAACATAAACTTTAATCTCACGATTATTAATCATTCCGATTTTTCATAAAATTCATTAATGCTTAATACCAATCAATTCATTAATGTCTAATACCAATCAAAGGAATGTATTCATTATTTCACATTCGTGTTCTATACTCATGGATAACACTTCTTGAAATAATTGAGAGATAGTGAATCAATTTTGAATCCAATTCTAAGTGAAACTTATCAAACTAGGCATCAACTCAAGAATCCAATATTGTGGAATGCTCAACAACTAGAGGAGTGTTATCATTCTAGGAGAGTTTCTATTTTTGGACTTTGTATAATTTTGAAGGAAAATTAAAATCTAAAAAAACTCAAATTTGTGTTACAATTTTTTTTAATAATTCAAATTTGAATTAAAACTGTATTACATGTAAAAAAACCAAAAACCAAAAACCAACAACATATTATAATAAGGTTTTGGGGTGAGATCAAAGGCCAAAATTGCCTAAGCCTACCATACCAAGGGTGAAAGTTTTCTGAAGTTTAAAATGTTACAAACACTACTCTAATCCTTTTTGAAAACCAAGCTTTGATCTAACGCATTGCATTATTATTGAAGTCTAAGCCTTATTTTATTTTATATAGTGGGAGATCTATTTGTTTTAAAGATACTTTTCCATACTAATCAGAAAAATTCATATTTTATATTAGTTATTTTATTCAAACTTAAACCTTATATTATTGTTTAACAAATTTGATATTATTTATTTCTTTAATATCTTTGATGTGCCACTTGGGGGGTAATATTTCAAATTTCTTATGTTTAATGTATATATCCCAACATGTGTATATTTCCAAGTGTTCAGTTTGTGTAGTTTAAATCAAAACACTTATTAGTCCCTGTGGTAGGCATATAAGGACTATAGCGATCGATAATTGTTGATCTAACATTAGTTTTCCCTTTGACCACAAGTATTTTCATAATATCTATTGTTGGAGCTAGGAAACTAAAAACATTGAATTTTATATAATAAAAAGTACCATATATGTAGTGATCCTATTGGATAACAGTTTGGAGGTCTTATTGCGGGCTTCGCTATTCCCAATGTTTTGTATGTTAGCATATCCAAAGTTTTTCATCATCCACAGTATTTTTGAATCATATATTTTTCTTATGCATTACTTGAAGGTGGATTAATGCTAGCATTAGTTCAAATGTTTGTCTTCACATTTTTCTGGTATCATTGTCTTAGATCATATACGGTGTTTTTTTATTTTTTTATTTGTACTAATCATATTGAAATGTTTAGATATCCAAGCTTTATAGTGATCGATAATTCAAAAGTTTATAACGTCCTTGCCACATGTATTTGTATTGAAATGTATTGACACTTTTTTTGAAGTACTTGAAAAGGCCTGACAACTTAAATGTTTACATGACACGAGGTATTGACACTTTTTTTGAAGTTCTTGAATATGCCTGACAGCTTAAATGTTTGCATATTGCGAGGTCCTTAGACAGCCTGACAGCTTAAATGTTTTCATATTGCGAGGTCCTTAGACAGCCTGAAAGCCTTAAATGTTTATCTAAATACACTTCTCGGAGTACATTTTTCCTCGAGATTTTCCATACAATGTTGCAATGATTTTGCACAATATTGTTGTCCACCGCCAGTTGAATGGGAATTGTATCTTTCATCCTTCTTCTAGCCTTACAATGCAATTTCATCATCGTTGAAGCTACATACATTGTTTACTAGTTTGGGGAGTGCTTGTTCTTCGCTGGTTCATCAGTTGCTTCTTGTCGTTGTTGTTTGGTTCACAATTCGTCCTGCGCTTCTGCCTTTCATCGTTTCAGAGTAAGTTTCCATGCCATAGTTTATTTTTCTATTCCTTGTTTGATGTTCAGTGTTTGTGGTTCGCAATTAAGAATGCTTATTTCTACTGGCATGCTCGTCGTATGCTTCTGGTTCCTTCTGTGCTTCGGCTGTAGTTTCCTAATCGTTGGAGATACATATGTTGTTTACTGGTTCGGTGGTTGTTGGTTGTTCATTGGTTCGTCGGTTTCTCGTTGTGTTTGTTTGGCTAAGATTTACGCTTTGGGGCCCTGGGGCTGTAGTTGAGCCTGTTTGTGGTTTGTCGCTGGTTTGGTGCTTGCTATTTTTTTGTTTCATTCGGCTTTGCAGAGGTGGGGTACTGCGCCAGTAGTTGGAGCTGATTTTTTTAATTTTTTTTGGATTATTATTGTTTTTTGGGCGCTTTACGGTGTTCATCCCCTACACCCACGAGTCAACATGCAGTTGTGTTAATTTCCCTATCTGGCGAGGTCGATATCTGTTCCGTTGTGATATTTTTCTGGTGCTTCAATGTTGACATGAAAGAAAATAGTTGCATGGAAAATAGTTCGAGAAGTACATGTGAAATTGCAATATCCATTGTTTTTTTGTTAAAATAAACATCTGCCCATATGAAAATACATGTTCTTTGTCCTCTACACATACTGGCGTGCCCACGATACAATTTATCTTGTACTTGAGATATGATTTGACCAACAAAGATTTTGCAAAATTATATTTCCATGTCTGGAAGCATATCTGGGTAGTTTGCCACGGGAAACCAAAATCTTGTATCGTGGCCACAACAGTCTGTGTAGAGGATAAATAACATGTATTTCCATCAGTGGAAGCATATCTAGATACTTTTCCATGGAAAACCATAAATCGTTTAGCTACGACCATGCAATTTCATAATATTTTGTGGCTTGTAATATATTTTGGGCAGGGGAATTTTTTTTATATATTTACAGCTATGGATGGAGAAGTGCAAATGTTCATGTTTCTGCCTATCTTTTAGACTATTCGTTGAGTCTCTTTTACTGTGTGTACATATTACTTGTTATCGGGTGCATACCATCTTCCATTCATGCTCATTATATTTTGTGCATTCCCACATTCAAACAAACAGAATAGCTGGAGAAAACGATGGAGTCTTGACTGCATCGGTTGAAGAGGAGATAGAAAGGTGCAGGTTTGTACTGTTGTTTCATATTGTGTTGTTTTTTATTTCATTTATTGTCTGTATATGCATTCACCTAGTTTATTGTATATAGATGTTGCGTACCTTCCTACAGAATAGCTTATCTTCATTACATGTCTTTGTGCATACTAACCTACTTCGTGTTCGTTGTGTTTTTGTTGCATTGTTGCATTTAAACAAACATAATGGATGGAGAAGATGATGGACTCTTTAGTGGGAATGTAGATGAGGAATTAGAAAAGTGGGTACCTGTACTCTTATTTCATATTCCAATGTTCATTTTTTCATTTACTGTCTGTATATTTGTTGTGCTTGCTCTGTTGCTTTGCACTTTTTTTTGTTGTTGTTATTTTTCTTCTTTATCCTATAATATATTTCTACGTCTTCTCATGCAAATCATATTCTGTAATCGTATTTTGTTTGTTGTTACATTGGAATAAATAGGCTTGTTTCTCTTTATTTTGCATGTATGTCTTCATACTAACTTGCCTTCATGTGCATTGCATATTTGGCTTTGCTACCTTGGAAGAAACAAGTTAGTTGGATGGGAAGACGAATTGTCCTGTGCAACAACAGAGGGTTTTGTGATACAATCTTTGAAAAGGTATAACAACTGTGATGGTAACTTAAATATACAAACTGGGCAGGGGCATATAATATTAGACAAGGAAATGATGGCTTGGCAACAATGGGCCTTTCTTCCCTCCCTATTTCTACTTTTTCCATTTTATTTTATCCCTTTTGTTTTCTAATTGATCTGCTTAGTCGTCTTTCCAAAAATACCTTGGTACACCAGTTGGCAGACTAACAGTTTCACATCTATGCTCACACTTATAAATTATCCCATACTGACCCACTTTGTCGATTGCGGGTACCGGGCTAGCGGGTTCAAGATTTCTCCCCTGGCTTCTGGGGGTCTGCGATATACAGATTGGCCGTAGTGCCCCACCCTCACGCCCTGTTTAGTGTTACAGTTTTTTCCAGTAAAAAAAAAAATAGATGCATACAGTGTATATTCTTGTTTAGTCCTGATGTTCATCTACACATGCTTGCACCCGAAAAAGTTGGACTAGTAACATGGCCATGGGCAGTCAATCATCCCAAACATCAACAAACTGACAAGGCCAAAGGTAAATATGCATATGCTCTACTCTTAGTGTGTTTACCAAACAAATATCCTCAGCTATTTATTCATCTATGGCATGGTGAATATGGTGATGTCATCTCCAATACATAGTTTGTAGTTCACAAGAAGTATCAACAAGCACAAGCGAGACGCCGAACATAGGTCAGGTTCCGCAGACTAAGAGGTGCGGTTGCAAAACTATGGCTCCATAGTTCATAGAAGCTATGCATGTACTTGTATATTTATGCCAATGAAAGAAGAATACAAAAAAAAAAAAAACTACCATTGACTTTAGTTTTCCTGTTCAAAAAGTTGTCGCCAGGTCTAGAGTTGTAACACCCAAAGTACTATCAATATACCAAAAAAAAAAATACCATTCACTTTGGTTTTTCTGTTCAAAAATTGTCGCCAGGTCTAGAGTTATAACACCCAAAGTACTATCAATAGAGGTCTTGAACAACCGCTGAACTGAAAAATTGTTCGTCGGGGACATAATGGTCATCTATAGCACCTACTTGGACAAGGCAAACAAAACTAGATTCATTATGTGTGATGACATGACAGACAAGGATGCCATGATGACAGTGACACTAACTATTCCTACACAACTTGTCCAGAAGCATGCATAAAAGATATTGTCAGGTAATGGGATATCCATTACAAATTTTAATATATTTCCCAAAACAATATATGACCATGGTGATTGTGATCGGATTATTTCGCTCAATGAAACAAGTATTGTGGAAAAAATTCCCACTGTTTGTTCAGAATATTGTTTCCTCCCGAATGCAGCTATCATCCAGTTTGCACAAAGTAGTGATATTTACCCAATCAGAACCATTGGCACAGTTGTCACACTAACGAGAAAACCTAGCTTGCAACACATTCTCCATATAAAGGATGGAGAGTCGGACAACGACAAGGCAATGGTATGGCTTTCCATATCCAGTTTTTTCCTTTACTTTCGCATGTGCATGTATGTCGGGTAAGTTACTAAGATATTTCACTATTCCATGTTGCAACTGCAATTGTTCAATACATATTCAGATTTGTTTTCGTCAATGGAACAACAATTGCATAAAGGGCAATTTCCACTTATGCTCTTCAAAAATATAACAAAGAAAAGGGATGTTAGAGAAAGGATCTTTCAGACAACCCAAGCAACGTTTGTAACATAGTTGCGAGCAGATATAGTAGAGGATCTGAAGAAAATAGATAGGTCTACAATTGTCATGCATATACATCCACAAAATCATGCTCACTTTGCTTCTACAAATAGCCTTCACCAAATTTTTGCGGGTTGTTTTATTTTATTTTATTTTTTTTAAGTGGGGGGGGTTGCAGTGTGTATTATATTGTTCAATGTATTAATTCCTATGATCGCATTCCCAGGTTGAAGGTGTTTTGGTTGTAGAGAATGCGTACTCGACCCCCTTTGAACTTGTATGTGAGAAATGCAACTCTCCTGCTTCTGCCTCCGCTTTGATAAGTGATGATAAGATTGATTGTCTTCGATGGAGAGAAAAATGTCCATATATATATGTACATTGCCTCAATGCTTCCATCCGAACTGTGGGCAACACAACCGTGCATTGTACAGTTAGGCAACCTTTGTTACAAAATGTGCTTCCTAGGCTAGCAGAATTGTCGTATGAAACATATCTACAGAAAAGGGCAAGCAGTGTCCTCATACTGCACGACTTTCAGATACACAACAAATTTACCTTAAATGAGGACAATGCAATTTTGCATATCGACTGAAGAAGGGAAAAAAAATACATATCAAACTTTGGCAGGAAACGAAAATATCTCATATCTCTAATATTTCTTCAACATCCAGATGAATGTTCGTCGGGTTCGAGTACTTGAGATTGCATGCACACAAGATTGTTCGGTCCAAAAATGGGAAGCATGGAAGCAAAGCCTATATATCCCATGGCCTCGATTATTTTCTACTGGGAACATATATATACTAGATGTAAGAGAAAACGAATGCGACGACGTATTTTCTTTGTATATGAAATTGTTTGATGCAAATTCGATGCATCCTTCTCTATGGAACTTTGTGGGAACTTGCTTGTGACCTGTTTGGAGTTTAGTTGATTCTTGGTTGTATGCTTCATCTATCAATTTGTATATCCTGGAACTCTGAGTGTTGTTTGGAGGACACGAAACAATAGAATTTCATTTTTTTAGCCAGCTAGCCCACAAATCTGCTTGATAAATTGTATGGTGATGTGACGCAAATGTAGTGTGTGGATTTTTTTTTAGCATTTTTCCTTTATCGATGAGCTTGGTAAAATTAATCTCCTGGAGTAATTTGAAATCAACAAATATATACTGTGCGAAGTCGAATCGTGCTATCATATCAACAAGAGGTCCTTACAATTCAAATTGGTTGTTGTTATGCTTGCGGTGATAGAATGTAGCAGTACTAATTCCACTCGATTAAATCATAAAGTGGTATAGGGAGAACAACCGCTTCCCCGTTTCAAATTGTATAAACTTTTTGGTCTAATTAAATTGTACAATATCAATATTTAATATTAATAATTTAGTATTGAAAATAATGTTTTAGATAATGTTAGATAGATAATAGGGATTTCCATCCGTAAACAATCACAATCTTGAGCCCGCCAACCCTGGAGTCTGTCTGTCAATATGTATGTCGTGGAACTCCGAGTGTTGTTTGGAGGACACAGAACAATAGAAGTGCCATGTTGAGCCAACCAACCCGCAGGTCCTCTTGTCAATTTGTATATCACGGAATGTTGGGTGCTATTTGTAGGGCACGGGACAATAGAGGCCCAATTTTGAGCTCACCAGCCCGAGAAACCGCAATGCAAAAAGTGGCTAAGTATGGAATGCAGGATCCATACATGATCTATAAAATCTCATGTCCATACTTTATAGAAGTACATATTTAGTATGTATTACTCATTTTTCAGAAAATTTCTATGTACGGAAATTGGCGGATTCACACTTTCAGATTTCACTTACTTTTATATCACCAGCCCGACTAAACGTTTCCCTGTTTCATATTGTTCAAACTTTTTGGCTCGCGGTTTTCCGAATAAGCGAGTTACTGGATAGGAAGGTTCAATATTCGTAATTTATCTAATTAAATTGTAAAATATCAATATTTAATATTAATAATTTTAGTATTTGAAAATCATGTTTTTTGATAATGTTGGATAGTTGATAGGGATGACAATCCATAAACAATGGCAATATTGAGCCCGACAGTCCTGGAGTCCTTCTGCCAATTTGTATATCGCGGAAGTCTGAATACTGCTTGGAGGACACAGAACAATACAAGTGCAATGTTGAGCCAACCAACCCGAAAGTCCGCTTGTGAATTTGTATATCGCAGAACTCTGGGTGCTGTTTGTAGGGAACAGAATAATAGAGACCCAATTTTGAGCTCGACAGCCTGAGAACCCATGATCCAAAAAGTGGCTAAATATGGAATCAGGGATTCGTGTATGCTCTATACAATCTCATGTCCATAATTTGTAAAAGTACATATTTAGTATGTATTGCTCGTTTCCTCTGAGTTTTGTTTGAAAGATACAAAACAATAGAACTACAATGTTGAGCTAGCTAGTCCGCAAGTCCCGCTGTCTATTTGTATATCGTGGAACTGTTGGTGTTATTTGTAGGATACAGAGCAATAGAGGCCCAATTTTGAGCCCGCCAGATTGAGAACCCGCGATCCAAAAAGTGGCCGACTATGGAATGCGGGCTCTGTACATGCTCTATAAAAAACTCATGTCCATACTTTATAAGAGTACATAATGTATTACTCATTTTTCGGAAAATTTCTAAGCGCGGAAGTTGGCGGATTCACGTCTTCAGATTTCACTTACTTTTATATCACTAGCTCGATCGACCGCTTCCCCGTTTCATATTGTAATAAAAAAATATAAACTGGTCGAAGTCCAATTGTGCTATCATATCGACATGAGGCCCTTAAAATTCAAATAGGCCGCAAGTCTGCTTGTCAATTTTTATATCGCGTAACTATGGGTGCTATTTGTAGGGCACGGAACAACAAAGGCCCAATTTTGAGCTCGTCGGCCTGAGAACCTGCGATCCAAAAAATGGCTGAGTATGGAATGAGGGATCACAATCTTGAGGTGGGCAACCCTAGAGTCCGTCTGTCAATATGTATATCATAGAACTTTGAGTGTTGTTTGGAGGAAACAGAACAATAGGAGTGCAATGTTGAGCCAGCCAGCCCGCAAGTCCTCCTGTCAATTTGTATATCGCAGAACTCTGGGTGCTATTTGTAGGATACAGAGCAATAGAGGCCCAATTTTGAGCTCACCAGACCGAGAACCCACGATCCAAAAAGTGGCCGAGTATGGAATGCAGGATCCGTACATGCTCTATAAAAATATCATGTCCATACTTTATAAGAGTACATACTTAGTATGTATTACTCGTTTTTTGGAAAATTTCTAGGCACAGAAGTTGGCGGATTCACGTCTTCAGATTTCACTTACTTTTATATCACCAGCCAGACCGACCACTTCCCTGTTTCATATTGTAATACACGAATATAACTGGCTGAAGTCCAATTGTGCTATCATATCAACATGAGGCCCTTAA
This sequence comes from Picea sitchensis, assembly GCA_010110895.2. Lineage (NCBI taxonomy): Eukaryota > Viridiplantae > Streptophyta > Pinopsida > Pinales > Pinaceae > Picea > Picea sitchensis. Next base: position 31,358 of record SNQJ01S0050768.1, on the reverse strand, counting down.
AATTCAAATAACCTGCAAGTCCGCTTGTCAATTTGTATATCGCGGAACTCTGGGTGCTATCTGCAGGGCATGGAACAACAGAGGCCTATTTTTTAGTCCGCCAGCCCGAGAACTTGCGATCCAAAAAATGGCTAAGTATGGAATGAGGGATCACAATCTTGAGGCTGATAGCCCTGGAGGCCATTTTTCAATTTGTATATCACATAACTCCGAGTTTTGTTTGGAGGACACAGAACAATAGGAGTGCAATGTTGAGCCAGCCAGCTCGCAGGTCCGCTTGTCAATTTGTATATCATGGAATTATGGGTGCTATTTGTAGTCCACGGAACAATAGAGGCCCAATTTTGAGCCCGACAGTCCGAGAACCCGCGATCCAAAATGTGGCTAAGTATGGAATGTGGGATCCGTACATGCTCTATTAAATCTCATGTCCATACTTTATAGAAGCACATATTTAGTACGTATTTCTCGTTTTTCAGATAATTTGTAGGTGCAGAAGTTGGCGGATTCACGTCTTAAGATTTCACTTACTTCTTTATCACCGGCTCGACTGACCGCTTCACCGTTTCATATTGTACAAACTTTTTAGTTTAATTAAATTGAAAAATATCAATATTTAATATAAATAATTTAGTATTGAAATAATGTTTTTAGATAATGTTAGATAGTTGATAGGGATTACCCTCCGTAAATAATCGCAATATTGAGGTCAACAGCCCTGGAGTCCTTCCAATTTGTATATCGTGGAACTCAGAGTGTTGTTTGTATGACATGAAACAATATCAGTGCAATGTTGACCCAGCCAGTCCACAGGTCCTCTTGTCAATTTGTATATCATGGAATTATGGGTGCTATTTGTAGGTCATGGAACAATAGAGGCCCAATTTTGAAATCGTCAGCCCGAGAACCCGTGATCCAAAAAGTGGCTAAGTATGAAATGCAGGATCAATACATTCTCTATAAAATCTCATGTTCGTACTTTATAGTACATATTTAGTATGTATTACTTGTTTTTCGGAAGATTTCTAGGTGCGGAAGTTGGCAGATTCACATCTTCAAATTTCACTTACATTTGTATCACCGGCCCGACCGACCGTTTCCCCGTTTCATATTGTACAAAAATTTTGGCTCATGGTTTTCCGAATAGGCGAGTTACCGGATAGGTGGGTTCATTATTGCGTTTCCATTGTTCCGCCACCTGCAAACAACACCCTGACTTCTGCGATTCGCAAATTAGCAAACAAATTGAAATAAAAGAATATATACTATGTGAAGTCTAATGGAACAATCATATAAACGAAAGGACATTAACATTCAAATTTGTCGTTGTTATACTTGCGGTGAAGCTAACAGTGCATAAACTGTACTTAAACATCGAAAAAATGATTTTCTTGTAACTTTTCAATGCTTCTCTTATACAAACAGATCCTAGAAGTTATAAACATCGCTCACTGTATCTATTCCTTGTTTGATCCAGATGGACATTGGTGGCCACCCACCTTTTCCAACTGGCTCAAAATAGCTTTCTGACATTTTTGGCAATTTACTATTTTTAGCAGTTTTTACTTTTGGGGCCATTTTGAGGGCCTAAATGAAGGTTTTTCGATATCGAGCCTCTCAATGATAGTTGAAGGCATAAATGAGCCCCCAAAATGACTCTCCTCAACGATACCTTTCCAACGGGCTATCACACTCCTAAAACGGAGATCGTATGCAAAAGTTACGACCCCGGGAAGTTGATGTACTAGCTTACCCAAACGGGGCCCACATGACTTTTGGCGCTTCATCTCCTAGGGTTAGGTTTTTGGATGTATAGGGTTTTTGGCATTCTTTCTTATTGTAAAAAGGCCTTTAGAGCCTCATTGTAACCTTTCTTCTTGCGAATGCATGCTTCCGTCACATCTCTTCTCAGAGATAAGCCGCCACCATTCCAGCAAGCTTGTTTCCGCTGCATTTTTACAGTTTCAGCTTATTTCATTATTGAATAGAAAACCAGTTTTATTGTATCTCTGTTATTTTGTGTTAAGCACCTGTTAATAATCTGTATTCATTTCGTTCTGCTCATAAAATCTGGATCATTGATGCACTCCATAGTTACTGTTAAGACCAATTCCTGCTTCCAAAAGTTGCCATTCGCTTTCTCTTTTCCCTTTGCTTTCCCTTTCTTTACTTATTCATTTTTCAGAAAATGTGTAGGTGCAGGATTTGGTGGATTCACGTCTTCAGATTTCCATTGTTACTTTTATATCACCAACCCGATCGATCGCTTCCTAGGTGTGGGATTTGGTGAATTCGGGTCTCCAGATTTCCATTCTTACTTTTGAATAGCGGGTTCCGACATATGAGGGTTCAACATTGCATTTCTATTGTTCTGTCGCCTGCAAATAACAGCTGGACTTCTGTGATTTACAAATTAGCAAACAAATTCCCCTTCATCTCATATTCTTTCTCTTTCTGTTTGTTTGGTCCTTTTTTCGAATGTCTCATGCTTTTATATACAGAACTTGAACTTCAGCAATATAGAAATTGCCCTCTCGACATTGCACTTCCGTTGTTCTCCTAGGAACAAATAGAACCTGAAATTCTATGAAATACAAAATGACGATCGATATCTATCACTGAGATGCAAGATGACCATCGACCCCTCACATCTCCTGGGTATATCTTCTGCCCTTTTTTTTTTGTAACCCATATGGTCGCTTTCCATACTTGGGCATTTCTTGGAATCTGTTTTGTGGGTTGGCGGGTTGGTGGGTGGACGAAATGTACAATGCTTGGTCGTAATTCTCCATCACTTCTACCTTCGTACTTATTTCTAGATATGCAATAATTAATCTTTAATTCTAGTAGTTCATCCTACAGGAACCGTTAAGATTGTCATTAATGTCCGGAAGGCCGGAGAAGATTTGTCATTACTACAAATTAAACCAAGATTTGCGGAGAAGAGTGTTATCCTTTCCAAGTATTCATTTCAAACATGATTCAATCTATTTCGTGCGCCGGTGGGTTGGTGTCTTTAAGAAATCACTAATTCTTAATCTCTCTTCGTCGTCACTGCCACCTTCGCACTTTTTTCTAAATATGAAATTAGTGAGCTTTAATGGGAACAACTCATTTTGCATGAACCCTATAAATTGTCATTGATCCGAGAAAGGCTCGAGGAGATATTCCATTGATACGCATTAAACCATAACTTGCGGAGGGTTATATTATCCCTCCCCAATTGTCATTTCAAACATCGTCTGGAGAAAACGGAAATTATCGTTAACTTGTGGCAGAAGTTCTATCCAGATACAGTAAACACATTCAAGCATAATGGCCAGAGGTTCTAGTATTCTAGGGCATTTTCTTACTACTCATCTCCCTCTACCCAGGAGAAAAAAAGGAGATGGTTCCTTGGTACACCGAAAGATATATTTCAAGAAAAAGAATTCCAAGGAAACCCTTCCTACTCAGAGAACCTGCCCAGTTGCATTGATGGTTGGTGCAGAGGTTGACATTATGGATTCTGAGCCAGAAGAAGATGATCTGATGGGCGATGATACGACAATGGATGATGGAAATGTAGAGATTGTTCCTACTCCTGCGCCCAAATTGAAATCAACCATAATGGGAGGAAATTCCTGGATCAGTGATGGTGGTCCTGACAACACCAAAAGGAGTTTCAGAAAAGAAACCGACATTGAACGCAATAGCCGCTTTGCAGCTCAGAAGTAGGAATTCCAGAGGTCCAAATTAGTCCGTTCTGGGTGGAAGACTTTCACTGTAAAGAAATGATATGTCGATGCTCCCAAAGATATATTTCAAGACAAAAGAATATTCACTTGCAGGACTAATGTCCTATTCTCTGGATATACAATTAACATCTTTAGCAATGAGGACCAAAACTCTCACTAGTGCAAGACATATTTCTACTAGTCATCTCCTTCCATCCAAAATGGAATAATTTGGGCCTCTAAAATTGTACGTGAGACCCGTGTCCCTGGATTTTTTACGACTGTGCAGAGCCAGTTTCTAGTTGTGTCCTAACTTTTAGTTAAGGGATATTCTATTTGCCCTGCAAAATTTTTCATCTTCTTCCTCACAGAAATCTTCTGAAAACTATCAATTTTACCACAGGATGATTCATCTAGGAGAAAACTACAAGGATCTTGCATACTGCAGATCTCATGCCTGTGTTTGTGGTAGATAAGTTCAATTTTTTGCCCCGAAGAAATGGGTCCAATTTATAAGGACAGATGTACAATACTCATTGTTTTTTTTTTTTTTTAAATGGATTTGCTATTAAAAAAAAATTCCTTAGAGTCTTCGTTGCTGCTTCTTTTCTGAATTTAACTCCTATTCTCATTGGCATGGTTCAATGGTCTCATAGTTCTTCCATATTGTATTTACTTAGGTAATTTGTTCTAAGATGGAACATTTAACAATTAAATGACAATGTAATGTGTCAATCCACCAGGATTTTATTCAAACAAAAAATGGATTACACACAGTTTCAAACCAACATTCAATTCTATTTGCAATGAAGATAGAACATAGCAATACCAAAGTACAATGTTGCAGCAAAATCGTCATACTCATTTCTAGACAGGAAATTATTAAGTTTTAATGCTAACAACCCATAATGCAAGAAGTTTAATACTTAAGTTAATATGTTACAGTCATGGAAGAATGTATGAAGAACACAATTGCACCCACACGTTCCAATAAAATCTAATATTCAACAAAGCATTTGCTGGCAATTACTAGAAAATGAAGTTTAATACTTAAGTTAATATGTTACAGTCATGAAAGAATGTATCAAAAACATACTTATGCCCACATGTTGCAATAAAATATAATCTTCAACAAAGCATTTGCTACAATTAGTAGAAAATGATGGTTTTGCAACAATGGGGCTTGCTTGAAACCAACTCGTGCTTACGAAAACTGCCCTCTGCCTTTCTATTTTCCCACTCTTCTATCCCCTGTAGTTTCTCTTCTTGGTTACTTAAATCATTTTTTTCCGAAAATGACTTGTTGCACGGGTTGGCAGATTCACACGTTTCGACCGAGCGCTTCCCCTTTGTCTAAATTGGCCCTCTATTGTTCTGTGTCCTACGGGTAGCACCCAGAGTTGTGCGATATACAAATTGACAGGAGGACTTGCGCGTTGGCTGGCTCAACATTGCACTTCTATTTTTCCGTGACCTCCAAACAACATTCGGAGCTCCGTGATATACAAATGACACACGGGCTGCAGGGATGGCGAGATCAAGATTGTCATTTTTTACAGATGGAAAAGTCCTAAAACGAGCCACATACTAAATTTGCATCACAGAAATTATATTAAAGGGAAAAGCATTTCCTCTATAGTTCTGTTTCCCGCAAACAACACCCAGAATTCCGCACTATACAAATTGACAGCCGAACTTGCGGGTTGGCTTGCTAAAAAAATGAATCGGAGTTCTGTGATATACAAATTGACAGATGAAGCATACAACCAAGAACCAAGTAAACTCGTGGATCATATTCCTGGTCACTATTTTTTGTGCCCTCCACCTTCGCACTTCTTTCCAAGTATATATCTTGGCAGGAAAATCGGATATTTGTTACAGAAGTAAATATATTGGCCCTTCTTTTCTGTCTTCTATACTTAGCCAAATATCCGTTTCTCTTTTCCATGAACTTTATCTTTCTATTTTCTATGGGCGGACTTGGGGGCTCACGTTTTCACTCGTTCTCTTATATCGCGACACTGACCAACCGCTTCCCCATTCCATACCCAGACACTTCTCCGACTGCAGATTCCTGATAGGCGGGCTCTAGATTGGATTTATATTGTTCCATGACCTACGAACAATACCATCACTTCTGCGATATACAAATTTACAACTGGACTTAGATCATATCGTCTTCCATATTATGGTCTACCTATCATACCCTCTTTCGTGGTACACATTTTTCACTGAAAACTTCCAAGAAATGCAATTTAACCGTCGGGTCCTCACGTCTTATGTGGAACTATTTTCACCAGATTTTGAAGCCCATCTATCTGCTTTCCATACTTCGCCATTTCTTTGAATTTATTTCGTGGATCGTCGGTTTGGCAGGTTCAAGAAATATTTCGTTCCTAATCGTTGTTTCCTGTGCCCGCGCTCTTTTGAAATTAGCAATTACCAACTATATATAAGATCTTATTTCTAGGCATGCAATTAGCAAGTGTTAATTTCAAACATCATGGAATGTCATTTGCGTGTGGTTGGGTTGGTCTGTTCACGAAAACTTCAATCCTCACTTTCGAGAATGAGTCTTCCCGACCGTTTCCCTATTCCATACTTAGCTACTTTCCCGGAATTCTGCAAATATACAAACCGACCACTAAACCTTTCCTTACACATTTTGCAGTAAAAAATTCCAATACATAAAATTTGACCATGGAACACTCGCCTCTCCTGAGTATCCCCGTAACCCTATTTTGAATCCTACTCGACCACTTTTTAGACCTTGCCATTCGTTCCTTTCTCTCCTCCATCTCTGTGACCTTCACACTTTTCTATAATAAAAGAAAAAAAAATATATATATATATATATATATATATCTTGTTTCTAGATATGCAATTACTGACATTTAATTCTAACAACTTATCATGCAGGAACCGTATAGATTTTCATTTATGGGCGAAAGGCTCAAGGAGATCTCCTATTAATACACATTAAACCAAGATTGACGGGGGGTTATATTATCCCTTCCGAGTGTTGATTTCAAAATCATGAAATGTCGTTCGCACGTCGTCACCTTGGCACATTCACGAAACCTCCAATCCTTAATTTCTCTTCGTCATACCCGCCACCTTCGCATTTATAAATATGCAATAAGTAAGATTTACTACTAATAGTTCATCATGCACCACCCATACAGATTGTCATTAATCAGCGAAAGACTCGAGGAGCTTTCCCATTCATAAGAATTTAACCAATATTTAACGGAGAATTACATTATCAGCTCGAAGTGTTCATTTCAACCATCGTCTGGAGCAAACCAACATTCTCATAAACCTATGGCATCAGCTCGACAGAAGTTATGTGGAGATACAGTGAACATATTCGGGCGCGAAGACAAGAACTTCCACTAGTCCAGGGCATATTCTTATTATTCAACCCCTGTCGTAGAGAAACAAGTAATTTGGACCTCTGGGATTGCTCGTGTAGGCTGTGTCCCTGAGGTTTTTGACTATAAGGACCTGGTCTCTTGGTGAGCTGATAAATTTATTTCAGACAAAAGAATTATTTCACTGCGAGACCACTCTTCTGTTTCTTTTTCACCTCAGGTTTTCCACCAGATGTTAAGATTGTCGGAGCCAACATTGACGTTCAGAGGAGAAGATTGCAAACAGTTCCTAGCAAAGCATAATAACGGGTTGGACCTCTTGAACCATTTATTGGAATACCCGACTCTAGTTCCTCAAAATATCACAAGCTTGCAAGTTAGTTCATTTAGAAATCCATTCTGCGAAATTTCCTGGTTGTTTACAAGAATAACAGGACATGAGTCCACAACAACTCTTTCCTGGATGGCTCTTTATATTTTGTATTTCACAGTCAACGAACAAGCCAGTTTTTATTGGGGAAAGTTAATTTCCCATGAAATCTGTTCTCAATTATCAAGCTTCAAAAGAGAAAATAAATTTTATATGTCGTCCTACTTAGTTTTTGAGATAGCACATTCCTGTCAGTTTCCAAGATTGTCTTTGTCCAAGAATTTCAACTGGGAATTCGACCCAGTAACATTCTAGTACCAGGCCTTGTGGAATCATAAGGCTTCCCATTGTTTTTATGAGGTTTTTAATGGCTTCGTGTCTGTTTTCAAAGTTTTGTTGCTAGGAGAAGATGTTCCCCACATATCTGAACATGCAATAAGTTTTTTGGACAGGAAGGGGACACTTGAACATTTGGATAATTACATTGTGATAAGAATTTTTGGCACCACGGAAAAACCTTCTCTCCTTCCATGTCACTTTACAGACATAATGTTTGTTGCAGAAGTAGCACGACAATATAACCACTGGTTGCATCTATTGAAAAAGAAGAAAAAAAAAAGCATTCCTCTACCTTGGAAAGTCGGGGAGTTCGTGTTGAAAAACGCCAACAAAATTGACGAATTTGCAGCGCATTCTAGCAACTTCAACCTGAGATATGCTGAAAGCATAAGAGGATTCAACCCCGATAATATTTTTCAACAACATTTACAAACAGTTGGCCTGGGCAATTGTTTTTTCAAAAAACACATGTCCGAAAACATAGACACTAGCGACAACACTACTGCTTCTGATGTCGGTGACCTAAACACACTGCAAAGAAACACTAAATTGTACAAGCAACAGGGGAAAGGCCTCGGTGACAAGAGTGTTCAATCGACGAATAACACTCCAAAAAGTACGACATCCCGGAGCATCACTCCAATGGACCACCACAACAACAAAGCAACTCAGAGTTCTTCAAACAGAGGAGAAGATAACAACCCTCCTCACTCTAAAATTGATAGTTCTCACAAGCTTCCAGTAGACAAGAAGAGAAAAAAAATTGTGGGATAGGTGGAAGAACCGGAAATTCAGAGTGAGAACATGGAACTTTACAATGATCTGGATAGCATGCTCTGCTACCTTGATCAGCCCAGAGACGCCAGCCAGCATAGTCGTCCAATGGACATATCTGATACAAATTGTTTTGATAAATATGAATCCTTCGTGTTCCAGATCATTGTTTTTGACAACCGGTCCAAAAAATTGATAATTGAGAAGAAAGATGTAAAAAATAAGAAAGGAAAATCTTGTTCAGAGGTAGACCTTGCCAACATGTGGTTGTCCCACATCTTTCAACTTCACGAGGCCAGCAGAGAAGCACTTCATGATTCCATTGGAGGCATCGACGTCGAGAATTCCAGACTGAAGGACCAAGTCAAGGAATTGGAAGAGGCTTTAATTCCAATGCCATTGCTTGTCAATCCTTTGGCACTAGCCATGCCTACCACCCTTGCACCCAACTTAAAAGGATCCTCCATCCTCCTCACATCCTGTAGAGGATATGTGGAGAATAATATCAAGAAAACAATGGAACTGGTGACTGAGGCGTGGAAAGCATCACAAACCATCACTTCCCTTGAAACCAGGGCACATAGTTTGCTCAAATATTTGCAGGCGGAGTTAAAACATGAAGAAAATTTCTATTTAAAGACGGTCTTTCCTTTTGGCACTATTGTCAACAATATGACAGAAACAAAAAGAAGACAACAAGATCTTCCATCCAAAAAATGGATCGGTCAATTAAATGCATGTTGGAAAGAAAAAGTGAAGAACCTGCATCTCATTGTTGATTCATGTGAACAAGCCATATCAAAGAAATATAAATTATTCCCAAGTCTGTCAAGAATAGACTTAGCTAGAAATACCAACAACTTCCAAGACCCCGACTTAATCGCAAACTCCTTGCCCTTAACTAGGCAAGAGTTCGATAAACAAGTTGATATGTTTAAGGCATTGTCTTTGGAAAAGTTTTACAACATCCTTGAATATGATCAAGCTCATGTCAACGACTGGCTAGTCCACTATTCAGTACAGAATGACGAAATTCATCAGGGTCTATGTAATGTTTCTATCGACTCCCGGAAATTAGAAAATGATCTTTTCAACATAAAAGTCCAGAATGAGATCAACGTCGCCCCAATGAGAAGCTACATTGAAGAATGGCTCGAAAGGGAATTGAAGCAGGCCGCCGACGAAAGGAAACATGTAGTTTCTACGATTCCAGTAGTCGTCGACGACATCAATGAAATGGAAGGCGCAAGCAAGTAGCATCATTGTAAGTCTACTTATCACATTTTGCTTTGTTTATCAACCTAGTTTTTCCACTTTTTTAAACAGAAATGTGTAGCCAAACACTTATACCTTTCAATTTACTTTTTTTTTCTAGGTATTACACTCTATCTTCTTTCTACAGTCCTGTTTCTTGTACATATTTCTCTTATGGTCCGCAGGAGCCCCAATCCCAGTCTATATGACAAATGCATTGAAATTTCCAGTGATATGTAACAGACTTTTATTTTTTGACATATTTGAAATAAAACTGTTTTCTTATCTCCTTTTAAATTTATGTCCTTATACATTTTTAATCTTTCACCAGTGTATATGGAAAATGCATTTAAATTTCCAATTTTTTTCTTCCACTATGTACAAATTATATTACTTTCAAAAAATGAATGTTGATCTACATGCCACGCATCATTTACTGCATGGATACCACCTGTGCTTCATGTTGCTTGCCACATCTTAACCAATTATCTCTCTGTGGGGTCACGCCTTAGCGCTAACCAAATTTTATGCCCCATGTTCCATGATATACATGTTGCTCACAACATTTCCGTGATACACATTTTTCACCGAACACTTCCATCATTTACAATTCCAACCCATTTTCCACAATTTACCTTGTAACCTGCTTGGCAGGGACTACGCTGCCACAGATCCTTGTTTAAAGTAGGATATTTAAATATCGTTAAACTCTTGAACAAATTTGGAAACCTCTTCAATTTGAAAGATCAACGTGTTGGAGTTTTTTTAAAGGTTCTCAAAACTATATTGCTTTAAGAGATCGATTTGTTAAGTGTTTTTTAAAGTTTGCATTGGAACTTGGAAGGCTCTTCAAAATTGTTGCATTGTGTTAAAAAAAATTGCAATGCAATTTTAGACCAAAGAAACAACAAGGACTACTATTTACCATACAAATCATACCATGTGAGTAATTTGTAATTGAATGGTTGGGATCAATGGTATAAACACTGAATTATACAAATAAGAATGTAATATGGAATTAATTTAAAGGAAAAATATGGAACTAATCTATATAGTTGTGTACTATAATACATATCTCTTTTTTAACAAAAAGAAAAATGTATGTTTTTGTTTTTAACAAGAATTGGGAAATTTATATTAAAAAGTGTGGATAAATCCACTGTAGTACCAAAAAAGGTGCCATGAGTGACCTTCGAGAAATAGAAACTTTGAAGCTTGGAAATGCTAATACAAAATTTGTGGTCATTGAGTTTCCACCTTCCCTAGCTATATCACATCTATTGTATTTCGAAGAATACAATCTATAGAAAAATCTGTTTATAAATAATGTAAAACAAAACATGACATTTGAAAGTTTATAAAAACTCAACTACCCAGTTCCTTTTTTATCTTTGAATGTTCCTGCTGCTCCCAAATTGGATCTGGACAGGGCTCGTTGAGGTCTAGGATTTGATTGACAGTGGTTGAAGTTACATTCTTGGAGTCTCCCTGGGTGCTTGCTGGTGTATTTTGATGTTGATGATTTATTTCCATCTGGTCCATTCGACTATGCATAATCTCCAAACTACTGCATTTCTCTTCAATTTGACTCCTATGAGCATATATTTCATCTTCCAGCCTTTCAATTAGAATCATGTGCTGAGAGAGGGTCTCAAGTTCAAAGGTTAAAGTAGAGATGAGTGCTCCAATTTGAATTCACATCCTTTGAAAACCTACACACTCCACCTCAGGGTCTAGTTGAACATAACCAACTAGTAAACCCTTGACGCCCTGCAAGTGCATGATCTCTGGCGTGCTTTGGTTCCTCTAATTGTTTTCCATGCTGCTAGGGGAGACACAATTCTGCAGAGAATTCGACTTCTTGTGAATTGGGGATCTTTTGTTGGAAGGAGCAGGTTCCATCAAAGGCCGCAGAGCGAAGACATGGGCGAGGCAATGAAAAGGCGGAGGGTGAGGCGATGGGTGTGGAAAATAATACCAAGGGGGGGGGACTTTGAGAAGGAATTCTCTGAGATACAAACAACACTGGACAAACTATGTATTTCGGGGAGAGCACATGATGAATACGGATTTCCAAAGACACATATAAAATTATCCCCAACAAGGATGAACACTGAGATAGATCTCCCCATGTGACAATCAGTTCCAAATTCGTGTCAAATAGACAAGTCAAAAACTCTACCTGGTGTGTTGTACTTGGAGCCTTCACATCTGCGAGCCTAGGACTAAACCTAACGTCATCCTGGAAAATCCTCTTCGCATCTGGGCTGCTACATGCTCTATCCATCTGCATCAAAGCCTTTAGCCTTTGATTACCCACAAACTCAACTGAGCAGATAAGCAGACCACCTGAAACCATAATGAGGTCATCATACCATATATCGTTAACCCAATTTGTCCTTAGTCAGTGAGTCATCAACTTTGCACTTGCTAGTTGATTCCTCCACCTTACACCTCTCACGTTGGAGCTCTAAGTGTCTCCTCCCTTGGCCCTTGCACGCTGGCTTCTCGTCATGTGTGGGAGAATTAATCTAAAGGGGATAAGAATTCAATACCCTCCACCCCAAAGGTTCCAGGAGGTCTCTCTATGGCCTCGTTCTCCATTTTGTCTGTTTCCGTATTATTTTCTCTCAGAACGTGTAAGAAGTTTGGCTATAAGGTCCTTGAGTCTACAAGAATTCTATCTATAATTCTTTTTAGGATCATTTTTTTTGGCTCGGTTCCATCGATCATCATCCTTATGATTTTCTTGGAGTCTCCTATTACATTCAGGTTGGAAATTTGTCGGATCTTTGCTAGCTGGATTCCTTTAAGTAAAGCATATGCATCTACTTTATTGTTGGTTTCTTTCCCGATATTCCAATAGCAATTTAATATTATTTTTCCCTTGGGTTCGTAGAGAACCCCCTCCCCTGCACCTGCCTCCCTAAAAAAAAAAAAATGTGTGTTGACAAATATAAATGAGTACAAATAGTTAAAATAATATCCACTTCATATGATCATAAAATATATTTTTTCAAGACACATATCAACATAAAGAATCAAGAATCTTGGCTGCTTGCACATGTCTATTTTTAAAGGTGTAGTAATAAAGTCAAAAAACTATATATCTTGAGGTCCATCCATACCTTTTCCACCTCTCCCTCTTGTAATAGAAAAGTCAACACCTCCTATTGTAATAGTAAATTCGACCAATTATACATCTTGAGGTTTAACCTTATATTGTCCACCTCTATCCATAGAAAAGTCACATATTATATATATTGAGGTTCATCCTTACTCTTTTCACTTGCCATAGTCTAAATGATTTATGAATTAGCATTTTTTCAACCATTCAAAATAATGGAAAGGGAAATCGACATTTTTGACCTAAAATATAGCAAATGTCATTTTGGATTGATGGACTTGCAGATATCATATATTAACATTCCATATCTAACTTAAATTATGGTACTTATTCTAAGGTTGGTCAATGGCATAGTGATGTCACCACCATAAAATGAGATTTCATAACATTTACAGAAACCTATACCAAATAAGATTTTATTGTCACTCGGATATTATTCTCATCGAGTGGTATCCCAAGGAAGGGTTATTTGACCTTTCCTCTAACATAGTATTCTCATGGAGGGGGAGCATGAAGAAGGGTCAATTGACACTTCCTCAAAGATGGTTTTCACATAAGTGGGATCCTGGGGAAAGGTCAATTGATCCATCCTCAAGCATAGAATTATCATCAAGGGGAAGCATGGAGGAGAGTTAGCCGACCCTTCTTTAAGGATGGTATCCACATTTAGTCATATCCAATGGAAGGTTCAATTGATCATTCCTCAATCATATTATTCCTATCAAGGGGGGGTCTAGGGAAAAGGTTGGTTGACCCTTTGTCCATAATAAAATTCTCCTAGAAGGGTAGTATGGGAAAGGGTTGGCCAACCCTTCTTCCAACATAGTAATCCTATTAAGGGTGAGCCAGTGAAAGGGTTAGTTGATCCTTCCTCCAACATGGAATTATCACCATGGGTGAATCTAGGTAAGAGATGATTGACCCTTCCTCCAAAATAGTATTATCAATGAAGAGAGGCCTAGGGAAGGATTGGTCAACCCTTGGGCACAATATTATCACTAAGAGAGAACCAAGGGAAGGGTTAGTCATCCCTTTATCCACATTTGTATTCTCATTAAAGGGAGGCACGGTTTCGATGCTTCCTCGAGAATAGTATTCCTTTTGATCATAGTATTCTTGTATAGAATTAATCTAGGGAAGGGTCGATTGACCCTTCATCCAACATAGTATTCCTATTCAGGATGAGTTAGGGAAAGGGTCGATCAACCTTTCCTCTAGCATGGAATTTTTTTCAAGGGATATCCCATTGAAGGGTCATTTCAACCTTCCTCCAGAATAATATTCTTGTTTGGGGGGGGGGCATGGGAGGGTCAACCGATCCATTTTTCGACATAAATTCTCATCTTTAGTGATTTTTGGGAAGGGTTGGTCTACCCTTCCTGTAGAATCGTATTCTCATATAAGGTGGGGCCAAGGAAGGGATGGTCAATCCTTCATCCAATACAAAATTCTCGTCAAGGGTGAGCCCAAGTAATATTTTACTGACCTTTCCTCTAGAATAGTATTCTAGTCAAAGGGGGTCTAAAAAAGGATTGGCCAATCCTTTCTCCACATAGAATCATTGTCACAAGGAATTTCGAGGAAGAGTTGGTCGACACTTATTCTAGCATAGTATTCTTGTCGAGAGAAAACTCAAGGAAGGGTCAACTAATCCTTCCTCCACATCGGTATTATCAATTAAGGGAGACCTTTGGAAGGGTTGATTGATACTTCCTCCAGTAAATAATTTCCATTGAGAGTGACCCATGGAAATGATTGATTAACTCTTCCTCCATCATACTATCCTAGACATGAGTGAGCCAGGGAAAGGGTCACCTAACCCTTATTCTAGCATAGTATTTATGTCAATGACAAATTAGGGAAACAGTTGGATGACCCTTCCTCCAGCATACATTCTCAGTGAGTGGGATCTTGGGGAAGGGTCAATCAAGCCTTCCTCCAAAACAAAAATCTTATAGAGGGGTAGTCTAGGGAAGGGTCCACTGACCATTCATTGTACACACCATTATTGTTAATGATGAGTCAAGGAAAGGTTTGGTATACCCTTCCTCTAGGATTATATTTTCATTGAGCATGATATCATTGAAGGAATGATCAACCCCTTCTCTAACTAACTAGTCTTGTTAAGGACATACACGAGAAGGGTCTACTAAAAATTTCTCTAGTATATTATTCTTGTCAAGGGAGAGCCCATGGAAGGGTTGACCAACTTTTCCTTGAACATAATATTCTCATTGTTTTTCAACCTATGGAAGGGTCAGTCAAACCTTCTTCCAGAATAGTATTATTGTCAAAGGGGTCCAAGGGAACTATTCATTTATCTTTCCTGGAACATAGTATTCAAGGGGTATCATGGGGAAATGACAACCCACCCTTCTATAGTGTAGTTAACCCCAAAACTTCAAAGTAATCACATACAATATAATGAAAAACCCAAGAACACAAGAGAAAAGAGAGATAAACCCTAAGAAATATCTCTCTAATAATAAAAAATAGAGAGCTATGTTCACTTGTCTCTTCAATGGATAAACCTCCAAGAGAAATTCTCTAAATAAAATAACAATTCATGACAAAACATTACATAACATTCTACTCAACATATAGCTATCCATAGAGAATATTAATGGCATATGATCCCCTATAATGAGTTTCGAACAACTAATTTGGGCCTTATTAATAAAAAGGACCCTTTTTACAGTGAGTGACTATTAACTAACATTTTAATGGGGCTTATTCAAGGATGATGGCTTCATACATTAATAAAGTATTTAAGTAAGGCAGTTAGGGTAGGACCCTAACATGCTCTCACCCTTTGAAATTAGTGTTTTCCTCAAGGTTGAAGGTGAGGAAATTTTTGTAGAATTGTTGCCAGTTCCCACTTGGCATCTTCTAGTTGCATATCTTTCCAATGGATCAACACTTCCTTTATCATGCACTAGCGCAACTAGTGCTATGTAGTATCCAATACTTATTATGGTTGGAGCCAAATGGAACCTTCTTCCTCAAGCTCTAGTAAGTTGGTATGTGCTTTGCAATTTGATCCCACAACCTTCTTCAAATAAGACACATGAAATACTAGATGAATCTTTCAATGGGATTGGAGAGCCATATTGTAGGTGACCTAACCAATGCATTGTATGTTTTGATAAGGACCACAGAACTTGGGAGCTATATTTTGGGGAAATTTATCTTTGAGTGATGTATGTTTATAAGGTTGTAGGTGAAGAAACACTTGATCCCCTTCTTTAGAAGAAAATTCATATATATGAGGATCAACTTGTTATTTCATTCAATTTTGGGCCATAATCAACTTTTCCTTGTAGATATGGATAATGGTTTCTCTAGTGTGAAGTGTTCTATCTAATGCATGAACCTTGGAGGTTCCTAGTATATAAGATTCCATTGACAAGGTTTTTTGGACTTAAATAGCTTCATATGGTGTCATTTTGGTAGTTACATGATAAGTGATGTTGTACCACCATTCAACAAGGGGAAGCCATTGTTCCCATTGGTATGGATTTTCGGAAGCAAGTCATATCAAATAGGTTTGACTATCAGTTTGAGTATGATATCTAGTGCTCATATCCAATTGTGTGCCTTGAATTTCAAATAGCTCTTGTCAAACTTTTCTTGTGTATCTGGGGTCCCAATTTGAGATGATGGAAGTGGGAATACCATGTGAGAGAATAAATACCATCGAATTTTTTAATTATTCCTTCTTTTGATCCATGTGATTTTGTAATTGTTCCATCTTTTGATCCATTTCCCTTTTAAGTTATTCTTCAAAATGTGTCAAAACAAAAAATTTCAACACAATATCACCCATTTCATTGAATTGGTTCCTCAATAAGGATACCTAGTAACCTAAGTATTCAATTTAAAACACCATGCATGATCCAAGTGGATATTGGTGGTCACCCACCTATTCCACCAGCTCAAAGAGCAGTTTTCCATTTTGGTATTTTTTTTTACAGTTTTTCGGGTCCCAAACTTTCAGGGCCATTTTGAGGCCCTAAATAACATTTTTTTTGGACTTTTGGTGGGCCATGGTTTTCCAATGACATTTTCTGATCCTAAGTGTAATTTGTACTCCTTGACTAGACCTTTCTAACGAGGTATAGAAAACCCCAAACAAAGATAGTATGTAAAAGTTGCACCCTCGGGAAGTTGACGTATCAACTACCCCCATCAGGGCCCACAAACCTTTTGGTGTTTAATCATATGATGTTAGGGTTTTGGATGTTTAGGGTTTTCTCATTAATGCTTTATGTTAAAAGGGACTTTGGAGCTTCATTCTAGACATCTTCTTGCGAATGAGCATAATCGTCACATCTCTTCTCAGAGATAAGCTACCACCATTCTAGTGAGTTCATTCACTCTATATTTTTACAGTTTCTGTACATTTTTTTCATTAATAGAAATTGTGTATTATTGTATCTCTGTGTTTCTTGCAATATCTATGTGTATTTCCTTCATTTCATTCTCAAAATAATCTGGATCAGTGGTATCAGAGCAGGATGCTCACTGTCATTTCTTAGTGCATGTCCCCGACAAGGTCAGGGTATAGAGAGTTGGGTCTCGAGCTAGTTTCCCTTAAGGAAAATCACTCTCTCCATCCTAAAAGGCCTCCCATGGAAGAAGAAAATATAGACGATGGAGAAGGAGATCCTATTAATCTATTTCTCAAGGAATCCCTCACACGATAGAGGGATGAAATGATGGAAAATTTTGTGCAAATCCTTCGACAATTGCTAATAATAGAAAACACATCTTCATCAAGAAACCACTTTGGAGGTGCCACCCCTTTCAAGGTACAAGTTAATTTTGATATATCTATGTTTGAAGGTCAGATAGATGCAGATGTTTTGGAAAAGAGGTTAAATATGATAAAATATTATTTCTCTGTCCAAAATATTTCCAATAGAGAAAATATCAACTCCACATTCCTTAAGGCTACTCCCCATGTCAAAAATTGGTGGGAGACGTACTATGAGTAAAGTTCCACAGAGGATTCTGAAATTTTTTAGGTTCAACTCACTTGGGAATATTTTATGGATGCCATCAAATAATAATATTACCATGTGGGAAACTATGAGGACTTGTACATGAGATGGACCACACTACGTCGAGAGAGATACCAAACAATCCCAGAGTTCACAAATACCTTCCATACCTTGCGCACCAAGTTGGGTATCAAAGACTCTGAGCGAAATTTGGTTCTAAAATATCGTGGGTGTCTACATAGGCACATTAAAAAAGAAATGGAGTTTATGGACATCTCGTCACTAGGAGATGCTTATCGATATGTTGTCAAAATCAAACAAAAATTTAAGCAACAAAATAAGTGGGAGTTCGGGCCTGCAAATCCACAACAACCAAATTATGGTAAAGGCAGCCCTAACTCACAAAACAACCAACCTCAAGAAAAAAATACCAAGCCACAAGAAAGGGTAACGAGAAGATGAAGGACACTGGAAAGTGGTGCAACTTCCATAAAATCCCTTGGCACAACACCAATGATTTTCGCTCAAAAAATTCATTGGTGGTCGAGCTCAAAGAAAAAGATCTGAGACCCAACTCAGACTCTGATTCAGAAAAAAATAAAAGGAAATAGATCATCGATACATAACCTTTTTCTACCATCGCGACCATAACAACCCAACCAGAAGAAACATGAGACCATGAGGAGGGTGAGCGCCTCTTCCATTCATAGATGTGGGTAAAGGTGACCCCACTTTATGTCATTGTTGATAGTGGAAGCCAAAAGAACCTCATCTCAGCAGAGGTCGTCAAGCAGTTATATTTGTCAACAACGCCACACACGTAGCCACACAACATTGGGTGGCTTTGCCATGGATGAGATCTCCACGTCAACTAAGAATTTTGTCTATCATACAACATAAATCCCTTCAAGGATGAGGTAATGTGTGATGTTTCCCCATTGGAAGTCTATGATGTTCTATTAGGCTAAGCATATATGTGGAAGCGTTAATCCATCTATGAGTCTCGACCCTGTACTGTCATTATTACTTTGGGGGATCATCTCTATAGGGTACCATAGGTAGTTCTGACTACTATCTCAACAAAACAGTTCCGCAAAGTAGTTTCGCATACAATTGTTTTTATCTTCTTCACAATCTAGTCAGAACGTGAACAAAAGGACACTGCAACCACTGCAGCCTTAGCCCAAGACCTATCTATCTAGCATAAGCATATCAAAAAGACTATAGAAGAGTACAAAGACATTATTTCTTCACCTACACAAGTGCCTTTTCACTTCCTAGTCAAGCCAAACTATAACAGAGCCCTTCATAGCTCTATTGGCCACAACTCTTTTCAAGTGTGCTTGGGGTTCCAACCATTATCCCCCATTGATACAACTCTTCATGTTGCATCTTCACCGACATAGTCCTCCCACACTCATACAGATCATGCAACTATATTGGTTGAACAAATCCAACCCCTCCAACAATAGGTTCATGACAACATTCAACAAGCTAAGAATGACAACTTCTTCAACAATGCAAGTAGCTCACTAAGGTTCAAATTCAACAAAAGCTTCCCCATCTCCCATAATAACTTGATGCAATGGGGAGCATTGCTTCCTAAAGGAGGAGGAATGTTCTAGGTGTATATTAGTGGTTACCCACCTATTCCACTGGCTCAAAGAACACTTTTCCATTTTGGCATTTTGTTTTACAATTTTTCAGGCCCAAAGTTTTAGGGCCATTTTGAGGCCCTAAATGGAATTTTTCTGGAATTTTTGGGGTCAGGGGTTGGGAATGACATTCCCTAACCCCCAATAGAAGTCATACTCCTCGGATAGACCTTTCTGGCGAGGTATAGAACACCCCAAAAATAGATTATATGCAAAAGTTACACCCTCGAGAAGTTGACGTATCAACTACCCCCATCAGGGCCCACAAACCTTTTGGTGTTTCATCTTCTGAGGTTAGGGTTTTAGATGTTTAGGGTTTTCTCATTAACTCTTTATGTTAAAAAGGCCTATTGTAGACATATTCTTGTGAATGAGCGTAGCCATTTCATCTCTTCTCAGAGATAAGTTGCTACCATTCTAGCGAGTTCATTCACTCTATATTTTAATAGTCTTTGTACATTTCTTTCAATAATAGAAATTGTGTATTATTGTCTCTCTATGTTTCTTGCAATATCTATGTGTGTTTGCTTATTATATCTCCACCTTAATTTCGTTCTCAAAATAATCTAGATCAATGTATGATTTTTTTGGAGGTTTAGAAGGAGTACAACTTTTTGCATAAACCTTTTCCATGTGAGAAAATAACAATACTCCTCGTTTTATCTTTATCACAATTTTTTAATCACAAAATATATATCTTTCAATCAAAAGCTATGTTAATTTCAAATTAAAATACCTTTAAAAACTCTGGTTTGTAGATTTCCTTGTTGGCCAATATATTTCTCTTGAATTTTATTCGAAATTTTAGCCTTTATGAGTCTAAAATTTTGATATGTAGTAGCATGATATGACTTCTCTTCAATGCCATAGTTTTGACCAAATTTCAATGTACCAAGGGAAATTTATGGTAATTTCCCCAAAACTTCTTGTTTTTATCCCTTTCAAGAGAACAAACTTGTACAGACCACCACATGTACAAATTTTCAGATTTATTTTCTAAAATTTTGACTTGAAGTATTATGATCTATATACTTTCTAAAGGAATAAGTGGTACTCAATTTTGACTTTTCTAGCTCTAGGTGTGATATTTCCATCAAGAACACATGTGTTTGAGACTAGTTTCATGACTAGTGAAAAACCCTGATTTTCACATCTTGTATTTATGAAAGTATAGCAAAAAAACAATAAATTTTTACCACAACTACTTATCAATGTCTCCTCAACCTCCCAAAAAAATTTCTACTTGAAATGTCTCATAAAAGAAGTTATAGTGAAAATTCCAAGATGACTTGTTTGAGACTAATTTTAGGACTAGTCAAAAACACTAACTTCTATAGGCTATATATTGGATAGTATACTTAACCAAAACATATAATTTTTATCACATGTACTTCATTATGTCTCCTCGAGCTCCCAAAATTTTCACAATAATAAACTATCCAAAAAAATGTTATAGTTAAAATACCAATATGACTCATTTGGAGGAGCCAAACCCAAGGATTGTATGCTCTAAAACCAAATGTTATGCACCAAAACACCCAAATAACATAAAAATAGAGAGAATTAATTCCATGCATTAAGAATGAGAGATAAGAATGAATGGGAAGCCTCTTTGAGGGGGAAAACTCATTTTACAAATAACAAATGTACAAGATGAAATGCCCACTAAAACTGGGTCTCCTTGGTATATATAGGGAACTGAGGTTACAATTACAATTAAAGGGTCTAGGTAACTAATAAGGACAACACTGATCAATGAGATTTATGTAGTGAGGGTTTTCAGTAATGTTCGGAAAAACCACAATGTTGTTAATGGATTGTCGACGTTTCAGATCCATATCAGGATCCATCTTCAAGACAAGAAGCCTAGATTATAATTGAAGAGAGAAGCTTGATATAAATACTAAATGGAAAGAAGAAAGCCTAAAAGTCGATTGGAAAAAACCCTAATTTTACAATAATTAATTAAGTTATTCAAAAAATTTAATTTAAGTTATTTAAAAAAATATTTTCTTTTAGGTTTTTGATTTTATTTGAAAAATTTCTTTTCTTTTAAAATTATTTATAATGTAGTTTTTAATTAAAAAACTTTAGTAATTATAATTTGAATTTTTAATGTTTTTAAACCTAAACTCATTAATTTTTAATGTTTCTAAACTCATTAATTTAATCCTCAAACATACAAAAAAACTTTAATCTCAATCATTATAATTAAGAATTTAATTAAAAAACAACATTTTAAAGTAAGGTAAATAATTTTTTTTAATGAAAATAAAACCTAAAAACACATAACTTTAATTAACTCAAATTTCCTCAAAAACATTAAAAATTCAAATTATAATTACTACAGCTTTTTAATTAAAAACAACACCCAATAAAATAAAAAAACGCGCTTGTACACCCAATAAAATAGAAAAACGCTCCCCTGGCTGTGTGGTTAACAGGTTCTCCACTATTATAACATGTTCCAGTTTGAGTTTTGCATCTCCCCATCCACGTTCCCCACTTGTATAATACTCTAAATCTTGGTTCAATTTTCGTTACAATTTAATGATACGGTAGACGTTTTACAATTTTATAATATGGTTACTTGCTTTACCATGGTTGACTTTATTTAAAGATAAGGCTGTCTACAACATTCGTCCGCGCGTTCTCCACACTTACAATATGGTCGAATTTGGGTTTCTTAAATGCCCGCCCACGTTATCCACTTTTATACGCCTGTCCTCAAATTTTGGATTTATATCTCCGTACATTTCAATCTTGTGTCATTGTTGTGCCGGGGTTAGAAGTATGGCTGTGTTGGGTTTGAGGTATGTTTATTACTAGTATATCCCAAAAGTGGGAAAGGGAATGTCCAAAAAAATAAATGAGTATCATATGTTTTTCTATGAACATATATGTTTTTTTAGAGAACAAACAATGAAACAAAAATAATATAGAGAAGTAAATGGTATAATAAAAATTTTCAAATATATAGAAAAAAAAAATGTTACATGTGTATATTCTTAATTTTAGATATCATCTAAAGCTATTTTTTAATTAAAGATCGAATCATAATTTATTATGAAAATGAAATAAAACAAAAATAAACTTGTATCATCATCACTAACTCCTAGTAAGTCTTTTATTTTAGAAGCAATTTTGATATAGATGCTCGAGCCGAGAGATAATAAGTGTCAGACAATTCTCAACTACCTTTAACAAGTGAAAGAGACTGAACTGGAAAACACCCTTCAAGCTAAATTATTGGATATGCTTACGGTATTTTGGGGATCCAGGGAACCATTACACAAATTCTTGCGATTCTTAACACTGAGAGACCTAAGTCTCAACTTGTTCAAGTAGAGTATAATTGTTCACAAACCCTAAAACCGTAACTTTGAAATGCATTCCTGGGCTTACTCAAGGTTCCCCGATTTCTCACAACTAAACATTGGATGAGATTTAAGTGTTTAACACGTTTGAAATGGAAAACAAGTGAAGAAAGGAGTGTACATGCCTTGATTGTGAGCTTGTGACATTCCTAAAATTCAATCGTGGCATTCCTTATCTAGATCAATACTCGTAAGTGTAAGATTGCTATGATATGGATCTTCAAACCAACAACATTCAGTAAAATTAGTTTAATATAACTTTATAGCAAAAATAGTTTCTAAGTATAACTTGATAACATATAACCGAATCTAATAGAGAGAATAAGATTTTACCAATAAGAAAGGAACTCATTTGCATAAATAGAACTTGTAATCCATGAGGTCAACTTGTCTAAAGGAGTGCATATATGATTTGACGTGTCTAAAGGAGTGAATATATGATTTGATGTGTCTAAAGGAGTGCATATATGATCTAAAAACACCAAGCATAAAAAAAATACATTGATTCCTCGTTATCTCATTTCATAAGTAGTTTGAGAGAAGTACATTTATACTCTATCAAAACTTTGAAGATAGAGGTTCAAAAAGTGCCAAAGTTCTAGTACCATTATCCCAATGATTGCAACTTATTAGTGAAATTGTTTTGGCACTATTTGGTATAACAACCAAGCTTGTAAAACTTTGATTGAAGAATTGCATATTATAACAAAGACCGGTTGTTAAGAACCCATTTGAAGATGGTCCCATGCAGTGGTTTAGATGGATTCTCTTTGAATGTTTATTGGTATACTCAAAGGTTGCAATTCCACATTCTTGAATTTTGTAACAAATTCTTTGCAACCATTCAAGCCATTGGCAAATCCATGCTTGCATATATACATAAAAACATACACATATAACAATGCACAAAAGAACATGTATACACAATGCACATACCAACATAAGCAATCCAATGGTTTTAGCAAATTATTTTCATTTAATTGAAAGATCCAAACATAAACAAATAAAAACCCACAAAAGCACATGGATAAACAATGCACATACCCACATAAGAAATCCAATGTTCTTAGCTAAATATTTTCATTTAATTGAAAGATCAAACTTGCAATAAGTTTTAATTTGTTAAGATGCAATAACTTGATGAGTGGGGAGGTAGGTATTTTACTCTCTCAACCCAGGGTTAAATCCCCAATGGTACATGCTTGAATTAATTTTTGGGATCTTCATGAGCTAGAAGTTGGTGAACCAATTGTTAAGATCCACTTGAGCATTTGTAACTTGGCCTTGTACCTTGAAGAATTTGGTTTACCCTAGATACAATTGGTGGAATCAGGGGCTAGGGGTTTCCTTATGATAAGTTTTCAGTATAAAAGAAAACAAAAGCTCTTAATTTGTTTATTAAAAGGTTAATTGTGATGCCCAGAACATAAACATACACGTGGAATATCGTTTAGTAAGAGCATACAATCAAAATTTAAAACCCTCAATTTTCCAAGAGGATTTTCTTTATAGTTTGAAAAAAATGTTAATTTCCAATTAAAAATATCCAAAACCCACATCACAAAAGACCATCTGCAAGCAAATTTTCATAAAACTCAAAACTTAATCAATGTTCATTAGAATCATCAGTAAATATTACATTGTAGAGTACTACCACATTCATTCATAATTTAAAATCCTTGATTTCTAAAAAAAAATCTTTAAATTTTGAAAATGAAGATGGCAACTTCCATTGAAAAAATCCAGAACCCACAATAAGGAACACTGTCCACAATTGAAATTTCACAAATTTGAATCTCAAAAGTACCAATTACATACTACATTATTCAATAGGAGAATAATGTGAAACCAGAACATAAATTAGACTTTAAAACCAGAAGGTAAATTACATTAACTTTTCAAAATGAAATAACAATTTCCATAAAATTTGAGAACTCACATCACATAATTCAAACTCAAAAATTGGAATTAAGAATCAAAATATATAACCTTTGAACAAATTTTTTATTTTAAGTTGGAAATAGCAATTTCCATAAAAATTGAGAACTCGCATCACACAATTCAAACTCAAAAATTGAAATTAACAATCAAAATATATAACCCTTGAACACATTTTTTTTTAAGTTGCAAGACAAAAATGTCAATTTCCATAATAAAGGATTATGAATATAATTTTTTCTAAACTTTCCACTGTGTATTTTTAGAGATATGGATATTTCATTTCACTGAATCATAATGTCACCTGAAAATATTATGCAGTGATTTTTTAAAAAAATAAAAAAAATGAAAATGAAAACAAATTATATCTATTGAAAGTAGATTCAATTTTACAAATGTTGGTATCAATTTCAAAACTAAATTATGAGTATTTGTAGGAGTCCACAATCTCCAAAGTTCAGGTAAGCTAGAGGAAATTCTCAGGTTCCTGCAAACAGTCCCATTTGTTAATTTTTGATCGAAATAATCTTTCGATCAAAATAATCTTTCGATCGAAAGAATGTTTTTTCAGCCGAAACATGTAATTCTAATGAAATCTGTTAAAAGTAAATGGTTTCCTATATTTTCAGACGAAAAAACCTTTTTTCCAGCCGAAAGGTGGGTGAGAGAATTTCGTCGACCGAAAATAATGAAGAGACACATTGTATCGTTTCACTTCGCGCCAAATCTTATAAATACGCTTTCGGTCGAACACATTTAACAAAATTCACTTGCTTGTTTCATGGTTTTCTAGAGCACTTAAACAAAGTTTCGAATCATCTTTTTCGTTTTTTTGAACAAGATTATTGATGTTTTGAATGCAAAAATAAATAAATATTTTTTTTAAGTTCAAGTTTTTATTGGAATAACAATTTATATATTGAAAGCTAAATGTTGAACATTTTTTCAAGGTGAAGCCTTTGTTGAACATAAAATTATTGATATTATTTTTTAATAATTTTTGTGACAATGAAGTTTTTCTTACACTATTCTGAAATGTTGATTTTTTAAAAAACTTTTACAAATAACTATACTCATAGGAAACAAAAGTTTGTGCAAGATAAAATTTGATTTCACTCGAGATGAAACTCACCATAACGAACAAAGGAAAAAGAATTATTGGAGAAATAAATGAGAACGTGAAAATATTGAAGAAAGAAACGATGATGATGTAAATAGAGATTTTCAACAAGAAGAAGTCCAACCAGGTATGCATGCACATATTGTCTATATTAAATGTATAGAATTCAAATTTAAAATATTGTTTAATATAATTGATTGTAATTACGATTTGATGTTTTTTCAAAAAACATAAATAGATTTGTCTCATAACGTTGATGAAGACGTTGAAACCAAAATTGAAGTAAAAGTTGAATCACCTATAGGTATGTACATAAATTTAGATAATACGAGATGAACAATTGTATATAGTTTAGTGAATTTATGTTCAGGTTTTGTTTTTTAATATAAAATTTAAATTGAAATATGTAGGAGAATCTATCAACATTGATGATGAAATATTAGAATATGTTGATATTGACAAATTTGGGAAGAAATAAGCTAAGCATTATATAATATATCGAACTAAGAATATGCATAATACTTTTTTCAAAGTTGAATCAGTAATAGTACAAGCTCAACTTTTACTCTGTCTAATAAAGTCAAGAAATTTAAAAGAAGCGACATCATTATTGGGTATTCAAAAGTCGACAAAGGATACAAAGGTGAAACAAAATGTCTTTGACAATATAACTTGTGTATTAAAAGCTTTTGGAAAATCATGAAAAAAAGATGTCAATGTTGCACGTAGAGTGATACAAACAACAATTGTTTCATCTAGCAATATAAAAGATCGTTTGACACGACACATGGAAAAAACGATGGAAACATCAAGAAAAACATTGTACAAACATAGAAAATTTCGATTGCAAATAGATGCAAATGATGAACTTGCTTGTTGGACAGTGATTTCTAGACAACCCTACAAAAATAGACTTGTAGAAAATGTTAAAGAATCGGCTCGTAATTTTTGGTTTAAAGAATCTCGTGTTTCACCACATACAAGAAATGTGTTGCGACGAAGAATAGCACGAAAACAATATGAAGAAAATCCAAAACATATATTGCCAATGACACAAATAGAATTGTTCAATAAGTTCAAAGAAGAGCACAAAGAAGTTAAAATTTCCATCAATACATTTGTGCAACAAAAACCATGGTTTTTTAGACCCATCATTGTTCGTGACACTTTTTGTTGTCATTATCATGTGGAATTTGAGTTATATTACGTCACTTTTCTTGATTTTGGTAAAACTTTATGGCCAAGTTTACCTCCTCCTTCCACAGTCTGTGATTTTATATCTGAAATTCTATGTGAAAGAGAAGGTGATGAATTATTTTACCAAAAAAAATGTGTTGATGGAAAGAAATGTGAGCGTTGTTGAAATCTAAGTTTGTTTCACTCAAAGTATCCTATTGATATGAATGATCAATCATTTTCTAATATAACAGTCAATTGGAAGAGATATGAATATATCAACAACATGGCTCCACATTCTTCAAATGTTATTTCCAAAAGGATTGATTTGAAAGTAGATAAAATCTGCGTGATAGATTTTTTGAAGAAGTTTGAGGAAGAAATTTATAAATACACCAAGCATTCACATAGAGCTCGATGGCAAGACCTACAATTCAAACAATCCCGTGAAGTGTTTCCACTAGGAACAATTTTGTTTGTAGTTGATTTTGCAGAGAATTACATATTCATTGCACAAAAAGAAATACAGAGTGAATATTATCATTTTGATCAAGTCACCATATTTGTCCACGTTCTATATAGACATGCTCAACGGAGTCTTGATAACATAGAAATCACCAACGACAATTGAAATGTTATTAAAGAATATCAAATTTATATAAGTGATGATCGAGCACATGACACACATTATGTACAACATTGTTTTGATAAATTTTATGATTTATTGAAAAAACACGGGATCAGATTCGATCGACATTGGATATGGTCAAATGGATGTGCGGGTTAGTTCAATTTTTCACGATCATTCTATTGGTTGTGTCGTATTCATAAAAAATCAAACATTACACATTGTTGGAATTTTTTTGAGATTGATCATGGAAAAGGAGAGCACACTTCGAAGGTATTAGATGAACCCTCATGCTGATTGATTTGAATCCGCTGATCAACTATTGTTGAATGGTGAAAAATGGCGCTAAGCCATGAAAATAATACATCAAGGGATGTGCGCAGGTGTGTCTATATATACATGTTACACATGTACATAAGATATTTTTATTCACGTGTTCAAATCTATATGATCTTCAATCATTTTATTGAGAGATTTCAAGTTAACAAGTTCTTGTCTTGTGCAGGTTTTTTTGGTATGTTGGAATCCAAGATGTAAATAGATCAATTCCATATGAAGCTGGTACAATACATGGTGTTAGCACTCTGTAATTTTTCCAAGGCTGAAGAGGCAGTCACAGAAGCAACATCAAAACCACTTCGAGTCTTGGATCTATCCCTCCAAGACTCAGAGAGGGATCTCTCTGTCTGATATAGCTTTGTTTGAAGAGAATATTAGGCTAGCTATGAAGATCATGGGTTTGTTTATGGATTTTGAGTTGGTTAGAGAAAAGAAACCATGGGCTATGGAGTCACTACAACGAATGATAAAAAATCCATGTCAACAAGCTAATATTTGCAGGGCAAGGTAGACAACTCACTGGATATTTTAATTTAAATGAAATGGGTGAGATGAAACAAGTCAAGAAATCCAATTAAACATAGAGCAACTAAGAATTCTGAGTTTAATCTTCAGTGGAAAACATAAAAAACTATACCAATCCAGAGACAGAGGGTGCATTAAAACCAATTCTGTTCTTAATATTCTTGGAATAATTTAGAGGAAGACATTAATTATGATAACAGAGAAACAAATTAACACAGAGGGATGCACATCACTAGTCGAAATAGTCACAAGAATCCTGCAACATAGCACTATCTCATTGAATTGATGAAAAAACACAGAAAGCTCAATGAGCTGTTTTACAAAATTTTAAATCATGGTCCTCGACTGATCTTCCCCTCTCTGGTACCTCCAGGTCGAACCCTTTTACATTAAAATACTCTGAATAAATAGGATAGACCTCCCCATAAGCTTCGGAAGTCGGTTTCAACCGCCTTGGCCAAAAATAGCCATAAATCCCCAAAACTCTGGAACTGTTTGCCATGAAAGGCAGGCCTAATTTCTGCGAAAAAGGGGTCCGACTAGACATCTTTTTCTCTTCAAATATGACACCTGGGAAAACAATGAAGGAGGTTATTGTATATGGGCATGTGCTGGACAAAAAAATCCTTCGGTTTCGCCAAATTCGCCTTCAGCTAGCTGTAACAGCTCCTGCAAAATCAGGACTGTAACGGAAAAGTGAAAATCTGGAAAAAAGGGCCTCAAAAATGGCTTCGATTCTCCCTTCTCGTGGAACCTATGAAAAAATTGAGAGAGGTTTTTGTTATTAATCCTGTTAAGGAGAAAAAACTCTCTCGGTTTTTAAAAATTCGTTTTCATTTTCCCAGAATATCCTCTGGAAAAAGACATTTTGAATAGGCAAAAAATGGTGAAAATGGGAAAAGCAGTTTTATTTTCGAGAAGGCGGTATTCCGTACCCCCCCTGAGGTGGTAAGCGGTTTTAGGGGGTGGGGGGTCCGCTGTAATGGGGAGCTAACACCTGTCCAGGGGGTAGTATTGGAAAACAACCATTCCAGACCCCCCCATCTCGTTAAACTCCGGATGGTGAGGGGGGGTCCGGAAAATTTCGTAACCGTTGATTTAATTGTTTGATTTTCATGTGGGCTTTGATGTAAGCGGGATTTGGGGGTGGGTAGATTTAAGATAGTGTTTTTTAGTTTTTTATGTTTTTAACTTTTTTCTTTTTAATATTTTTATTATTGTTTTGTTTACATTTTGTTTTATGCTTTTGTTTAGTTATTTTATATTTTGTTTGTATTTTATTATGTTTTGTTTATATATTTTTTATTATATTTGATTTGTGTTTTATTAAATTCAATTCTAACCTAATTATTAATTTAATTAATAAACAATTGATTAATTACTAACATGCTAACTCAATTATTAATTAATTAATAATTAATTTATTATTAACAGGTTTAATCATAACTATTAACCTAAAGTTTTTATCCTGAGTCTGTTTATTCATGGAGGGGTAATATTGGTGAAGGGGTGAAGGAATGAAGGGTGAGGGATTGACAGGCACAGCGTGGATGAAGGATGTAGCATGCCAGCGGAAGAGGCCTGATGCAATGGATGGATGACACGTTGGGATAGGGCCCGTTGGAAAAACCGCCTCATTCTAGACCCCCCCCCCACCATTAAAGGCAGAACGATCGTGGGGGTCCGGAATAACCTATAAACCGTCCATATGCGTGCCTCCATGACAACCGTAGATCCGTGCACACTTTTTAATCACCATTCCGAACACCCCCCCCTCCCCCACCGTTAAAAATAGAACAGTCGAGGGGGTCCGGAATCCACTGCCAGCCGTTGATCTACATGTCACTAGATCGACCGTCAATCTAAGCGTGTTCTTTATTCTCCAAGCGCGAATGCAGTATATGAGGAAAAACTTAGGCTTAATGAATTTTTGAGGGTTTGGTGCAGTGCTTCCCTTGAAAATAATTTGCAGAGATGAAATATTATTTGCAAACTTATACACCCAGAGTGAAAAATTTCCAATCAACAGATGATCCTATGAATTATAGGGTTATAACAATGGCTCCACCTGGGAATGGTAGCTTCTTTTAGGAGGTGTCAAGAACCACATACCTCTGAACATGCAGAATAGTGCTTTATCCATTGGGCTGATCCAAAAATCTTATTCTGCAACCTGTACCTGTTTTGATCTTGCAACTGAAACCAAATCAAATGAACATTGCTGAAAAAGAGATGCTCAGAATGCTAAGATTATTCACATTCTCCTACCTACCCTGTGCTATTGATAATTTTGTTAAATCAAATAATACAAAAATTCCAATGAAGCCAATCAAGTAGCTGCTGAGACCAGTGGACTTTTTGACTACTCGTTAGCGCAGTGAAAAGCACAGCTTGACCTTTTGCCCAGAGATTCAAAACTGCAGAGTGTAAAGGCCACTGCTGAAAACATGATTGATATTTACCATAGAGACCTCGACAATCTTGAAGAACAAAAGTACTACCAGAGATAGATTGAGGCTCTACAGTGAAAAAATTCTCCATATAGGTAGCTATAGGATCAAGGTAGAAATGACATGTTCCTTGATTTTTGGATGGCAGCTTTGGCACTGTATCTATGTTATTTTCATCCTCATGCATTTCCTG
>SNQJ01S0050767.1:34360-46517 GCA_010110895.2 Picea sitchensis | reverse complement strand
AGGGTTTTTACAAGGGAAAATGCAACTTCTTTTCTCAGGAAAAGTTCTTCTCCCTTCTCTCTTCAGGAACTCAGGCCATTGACCCCTCTGAAGGCAACAGATAGTTTTACATCATTAACGGTCATAAGGATGACGAAAATAATGTGTAACACTCCCAAGACTTAGGATAGAATCATACATTTCACATAGCTTTTGGAATAATAATAAATTATTATTCCCAATCACTCAAGCCCCTAAGCTTATCCCCTCTTCCAACCTTTCATCCCCCTTTTCCCTTACCCACTTAGTGGAAGCTTAGTCCCCCATCACTCTTTCTTCATGGTCAGTCTACACGCAACAATGTTTATTCTTTATTAATGTTCTGCATATTACATATACAAAAACAGGCTTTTGGCCTTAATACTTAGGCTCTCTGGCCTAATAAACACATAATCCCACCAACTTATCAATACTCAGCTCACCAGCCTACCAAACATGATTATAGTTCATAAAAATGATTACAATTCATAATATAACTGGGGCACTGCCGGGGGATATTACAAAGACAAGTTCCCGTATGAAAATGCATGTGAATATCTCTTCTGTAGATGGTCAGAATATGAGAGGAACAATCCACTTCAGTAAAACCACCAGAGGATCAAAAGAGATGAAAAAGAGAACAGATAGGTAAAGTCTGCCACGTGGCATTTTATTAACTTAAAACAACTTTAGTAGTTATTTTTAGTTTAGTTATATTTTATAAATAGGGGAATCGACCTTGAGTCTAGGGGTCAATGGTTTTGGAGAGAAAGAATTTTTTCTGGAATATTGTAAGTGAATTATTTATGTGCAAGTTATTTTAATTAAGAAGTTTTGTTTAGAACCAAAGACACTTCTTTCATCTGAGGCGTGAATGTGATTGGACCGAGGGGGATTATCTCTTTCTTGATATTCAATATTTGTTAATGTATTGAGTAACAATGGTTGTATCTATTATTTAAAGTTATCTTATAATGTTGTAACAGTTCTTTTATTCTAGTTGATGAATATAAATTGATTGTGTTAACCTCTGATTGATAATAGAGAATTGAAAATTACTTTTCTTGCACTAACTTCTTGTCACGTATATATTTTATTTATGTAACTGTTATCTCAAATGATGTTGAATGTCCACAAATCAAAATGGTATTAATGCTAGTTTGGAGTAGGTTGGATCTTTTTCGTCTGCATGCTAAGGTATAAAAGGTTATCCTAAAACCCAGCCTTCCCCAACACATAATCAACTTCCCTCTATCATTTAGTTTAAATTCTATACCTATTTTGTTACAAATGTTAGAAAATAACCAAAACGAGAACTTCATAGAATGAGGAAAGTTTTAACATAAAAGACATGTCTATCAATCACGATTAAGTCCCATCGATAACTCCAACGATAATTACAACTAGATCACAAATTTAGAGAACCTTACCACTCATAAAAATCTTACGAGTCTAATTGGGCATCTTAAGAGGGTTTGGTTCTTGTTGTTGAGTTAAAGGGATCTCAGACCCCTCAACAAAATTGGCGCTAGAAGGATGGACTGAACGAATCCATGGCTAACAATATTTCTGATAAAGTATTATGCAAATCCTATAGATTCAAAACAACCCACATGCATGGCTAGTCACTCTCAAGAAAACCCACATACAGAGAGTACTCCCAATACGAGTAACTCACCTCAACACAAAGAGGAAGAACACATGTACCCTAAAATACCTTACACTCTTCCACACGAAGAGTTAAATAAGTTCATAAGAATCACTAGATCTTATGCCCGACATATCAGAGCATTACCTTTAGCTCCTTTACTTCCTCGAAGAAAACAAATAAGAAGACCAGTTGTTGACACCCCTGACCAGGTATTAGTTCACACGGTAGAAGACCTGATATATTTTTCCCTCACATAAATCGAACAACCCCTTACTCTGATACCTAAAACACCAGTTGGTAATTACTCTGAACCTAACAATTTTGAATTTGAAGAGGAAGGGTCTAACTTAGATCACTCAGGTTTCGAATAAGAAGACATGGAGGATAATAAAAATAACATTGGAGAAAGGGGAGATCAACCTCAAGATAAAAAACCATGGTTGGAAAGAGATGCTCTGGCGATTCCAGGATGGATGCATAACCTACCCAAACATCCAGAAAAATTACTTCCTAAATTTGACCCCAAAACATCTAGATTTATTGAGGACCATATTAAGAAGTTCATATTAGCTATAAGGTTGATGAATGTGCAACAGGAAGATGTAGTGTGCATAATTTTTCCTTACACCTTTGAAAAGTTAGCCTCGACTTGGTATTTCAACCTACCAGTTGGTTCCATAACTAGCTGGACAAAGTTTCAAAAGGATTTCTTGGACAAATTTTATGAAAAAACTACTACATGAGCTTTAATGGCTGAAATTTTCACTGTTGTTGGCACAGGGGAAAACCCAGGGTTCAATGCTACAATAGCGCACCAAAAAAACCCTAACTACCGACCCTTTCGGCAACACCTGCAAAGAAGATGAAGTCTCACCCGAGGTAGAGGTAGGGGTGGTTGCAGGACTCAGGTGTCTTTATCTAGGACATAGATCTATGATTGTAATACTTAATAGAGAACTTAGCACCGACAGTTCATCAATATTTAACCATTATTCTATTGCGCAGATAAAACAGAGCATCACATCATTCACTCAGATATGATGTATCTAAGCACTTATCATAAAGAGGTAGATTAAATCTACCAGATTCAAGAACTAAGCACATTCACATAGGTCAGATTTACATCCATATACATCATTAGCACAAAGCATAAGCAGATCTATCTATATATATCAAATCACTTTAGCAAGTAAAAACATAAACATCTCAAGACATTGCACATAGCAGGACAACACAACATTTACGTGATTCACCCCCACCTTGGGGCTACATCCACCAACTCTTCTTCTTTATTGACTTTAGTCAATCAGTTACATGCACAGAGCCACAAAATCCTACTCCACATAGGACAGGAGATTTGCACGCACCTCATCAGATCCTCCTTCCCTGAGCTAGGTTCAACACTAAGCCTTCTACAACCACTTACACTCAGCTCTTCAAGCTTCACACAGTATGCACAAAGATCTTACAATCCTTCGATCACATAGATCTACCACTTAGCCATTTTTCTGACATCACATAGATGTATTCTCTATATCTCTCTCCTTACATTGCCTAGACATCTATATATACATTAAAAAATAGGCCTAAACATGGGTAAACCCATGGGCCAACATTCCATACCCGTTACATAATCCCAAATCCCAAAAAGGACCCAAAAAGGGGCCAAGATCCCACGATATCTTCTTTGTCTTTCTCTCCTCCTTCGACAGGCTGTCGAAGTCCCAAAATAGGTCAAACTTGACCAAAGATCCCTCAAAACTTGATCAAGGGCCAAC
The DNA here is from genome assembly GCA_010110895.2 of Picea sitchensis. Classification (NCBI taxonomy): domain Eukaryota; kingdom Viridiplantae; phylum Streptophyta; class Pinopsida; order Pinales; family Pinaceae; genus Picea; species Picea sitchensis. The sequence continues at coordinate 43,070 of SNQJ01S0050767.1, read as the reverse complement.
AAGCCCCCAACACTCACTTGTGACTCATCCTGAGTCACTCTGATCTAGGTAGTTCTACTTCGAAAGTCTCATGCTTGGCTCGAGTTGCTTTGACTTATTGTTGTGCCATGGCCTCTTGTGCAATGAACTCTTGGATGACTACCTCGTTCATAGACCCCTCCAGGCATTGTTTAGCTGCAATAACAACCTTCTCCAGTTCTTCTCCTTGGCCTTCTACCTCTGTGAAAAATTGGTAGGAATTATCTTGTACAGGTTGGAGTCTCTGAGTTACTTCCATAACTCTACTCTAGATAGTGTGGATCTGTTGTTGGGCGGTGCATTGCTCTTGGGAGAACTTCAATCTTTCCACAGTTGAAAGAGGCTTCAGTTGCGCTTGTATTATTTCGGCTTGACACTTCACCTCTTAGAGCTACGAATCCAGTGCCTTTAGTTCTGGATTCTCTGTGAGTTTCTTGTAGGTCTAGACACTACGATTAGTAAGTTGCTTACATTCCATAGTAAGGGATTTTATTCTCTCAACTTTGCTTCGAGCAGTTGCTACTCTTTGGTCCCTTACAACCAGTGGGGTCTTGGGCACTGCATAGAGCTCTAAGTCTGCTATGCATTGTTGTAACTGTTGGATAACTTCTGCGAGTTGTTCCACTTGCTACATGACTCGATCTTTTGCCTTTATTTCGATGATTGTCACAGAGCGAAGTGCTCTGCCAACCACTTCTTTTACTTCAAGTTTCTCTGCGAGCAACTGTTCTTTTCCTTGTTGCATTTGTTCTTTTTCTTCATTGAACTTCGCTTGGAGATCAATATTTTCCTATTTTGTAGCTCGAAGTTGTTTGAAAATTACTCCTTGTACTTGTGTCAAATCCTGGGTGTCTTTGTCGGTTTCTTCCTGTGCTCGTCGGAGGTGAGCTTCGACTATATTAGCTAGTCGATGGAGTTGGATTGGTGCATCTCCCAACTCTGGTTCTTCTGGTGCAGTGGAGACTGTGTGATTGGACTGAAGGTCCTGTTATACCCCGCGGAGATCGACTTCAATCCTATCATACATTTCTTCCTTCTTGGCCATTTTTTTCTCTGTTATTTCTAGAGAGGCATCGTTCAGGGCTGGGATGATGAAATCAAAATCATCAGAGGCGAGGACGGTCTGCATCTTGGTCATGGTAGCTTTCGACTTCTTCCGGGAAGAAGGTTTCAGGGGGGGAACCTTTCTCTTCTTCGAGGGATACTCCTCATCTCTGGGTAGTGTTACTTCATTGGGCCTCTGTTCAGCTTCAACTTCGTCACCATCCCCTCATTCAGGTGACATGGAAGTAGTATTTCCTAAGGTGCTTCTTAAGTTTTGTACCTCCTCAGTCTTCTTCTGCCTGCTGGTTCTGGGTGTATTTTTTATTTTATGGGTGTCCTCCAGGATGTCATTATCAGATATATTTGCAAGGTTTGCAGGGATAAGGAGGTCAGTGGACCATTCCTTAGTGATTTTCTCTAGGTATTCTTCTGTAAGCTTATAGTATGTGTGGATCTACTCTTTATGTTCATCTGCCATCGTTGTGATGTAAGTGAAGTGTCGATCTATGCTGAACTTCATCAGTGATCGAAACCTTTTTAATGTGTTTGGAGTCATGCGAGGCTCGGATTCGATGGTTTGCTTTAGCTTAAGGTAGTATGTATGCAACATAACATTTGACTGCCATTGTTTGTTCATATATGTTGAATACCACAGGGTAGCGAACTTCGCGACAAGCGGTTCGAACGAATCTATGTCTGGGAAGGTTTCTCCTTCCGACATCTCCCAGGAAAAAAATGCAATGAGGACCTAGAACCAGCTGAAATGGAATTTGTAACCCTGGTCCTAGGCTTCTCGGAAATCAAGTTCCAACTGGTTAACTAGGTACTTTGCCCAATTCATCTGTAGGCCTTCCACGCACTTCCCTGCGAGGTCAACAACAAATTCGGTGACCTGTGTAGGTCAGTTATTTCTTACTAACTTCCCAACATCAGTTGACATGAGAGGCACACTGCGCCAATCTAAATGGAATCTACCCTGTAGCCTCTTGTTCCCTTCTCAACATCGCCATAGGTGTCCTTTATCTTTTGTGCAAGTGCACGATCTACGTCTTTTCCTGGATAAAAGTCATGTGGGTCAGGTCCTTGCATACTCAGGCCTGTCATCATGTGGATCAGTGTCGGGTCAACTATAATGTGGTTGTCGAGCCATAATTAGCCGCCATGGTAACACGACAGTACCATCTTGAAACAGGCATTGACTTCCTGGTGTCTTCCGAAGTGTGGGATTTTCATGATGTTCAATAGGGTGGACTGCGTGAGGTTCATTGTCCATGACTGGGGGATGATCTTCGAATTCTTTCCTTTAGTTCTGGTTAGGTACTTGTATGGGGCGAGCATGCCATAGATATTTTGATCTCCAAGGTTGAAATTGCTAAACTCTAGTGATGCGATCTTGTCCTGGTTTGTTCGAACTACACGTATCCCCTTTGGGAGTTACACAGTAATTATGAAGTACTCGAAATCATATGGTAAACTATCATGGTTCACCGTGCCAACCAAAGGTGGGATGTAATCGGGAAGTATGGTTGGAATCAATTTTTCATTCACAAGGTCGTATTTATGCTTGGTTCTCTTTTCTGTTGATGTTTGGGATGGTCTTGCTCTGCGAGCAGTCGACGGAGAAGATTGCATTGTTCTTGTCGATGAAGCTTGTATGCCTACAGACATTGAAATGACTCTTTCAGTCATGAGGTCAATCAAAACTTCTTCAACAAATTTCTCTGCAACACTGAACTAGGTCGACATACGTGCTCATGATTGAAAATCTTGGGTTTGGGGAGTAACTTAGACATGGTAATACGATAGAGGGAAATAACGCAATGAGAACTGTGTAAAATTAGCAATTCTGTGGGCTTAGATTCATGGTTAGAAAAAAATTTCTCGGGGCATGGCGTAATGGGATGAATAGATAACTTGGCAATGGATCTCTTGCAATGGGCGACAATGGGCAAGAAGCTTTCATTAACTTTGTTTTGTCAGTTATGACGTTGTCCAACGGTTTGGTGGCGAGCCATAAATTCCTTTCAACCCGTTCGGAGGGTCGGCCAAATGATTATATTAGTCCCAACGGCTATATTTATTCACCATGGTAAAGTGCCATGTGACATTGTTTTGTTATCTCATCGAATTTCCAATTTTGCAAATTTTTCGTCTGCGAGGTTCCTTCTGGAACCTTCTGTAACTTCTTGATCTTAGCTCTCTTCTTACTTATCTTTCCAACCTTCTTTCCAGTGAGCTTCATCTCAGTATGCCTTTTTCCCTTCTGATTCTTATCTTCTTGTGGTGTAGTGACTTCGTGTTGTTGAGATTATTTCCTAAGTTTCGAGAGTGATGCTTCTTCTTTATCTGGAATAGGTACTTCAATGTTTTGTGGGTGTTCTAGTGGTCTTGTAACTTCGACATCTGAGTCTCTGGTGTTAAATAACTTCGATCTGTTCTTCTGTTCTTTAATCAAGTGTGCAATCCTTCTAGTCATAAAATATTTTAACTCTTGCTTCTTCTACTCTAAAATTTCTTCTTCTTCTTTCCTTCTGGCCTGATCTTTTTCAATCAAAGGTTTTCCTAGTAACATGGTAAATGGGGCGTTGTTCTCAATAAACCTAATAATCTCAAAATATTCCTCTGTCGAAGTTCCATTGGCATTCATAGATATATTGGTGAGATTTCCACATAGGTTTACCAGCTTTCCTCTAAATATCCCTATTCCTCCCAATGAAGGAGTCATAGCAAGCTTCCCTAAAAGTTCCCAAGTTCTTTCTGTCATGATATTCACTTATGTTTCCTCATCTAGAACACAGTCAATTTTTAAGTCTCCTATTCTTGCTTCAAGGCATTCTTTTTTTTTGAATATATCTGATAAGCTGACATGTTGGTGGTCATTCAAGGGTTCTCTTATCTACAACAATGCTTTCTCTGATTCTTTCTGGGGTTCTGCCATTTCTAGATCTGCCTTAGGGTTTTCTTGTCTCATGTTCATTCCTTCAATCTTAGCAATCATTCTAGGGTAATCTAATACTTTGTGGTCCATAGCTTTGCGATAGAGACAACTAGGTCTTCTCCCAAGGAATTCCTTAGCAAGATGTCTTGGTTTTCTGCAGTTGTAACAGAGGGTTAATCCTCTCTTTCTTTTATATGATCCCCATCTCTTTCTATACTGCGCACTAGGATCATAGTTGCTAACCTGCAAATAGTTCTTTCTAGGATCCTACATCCACTTGTTAGTCCAAACATTCTTTCTATGCCTAGGTATAACATACCTTTCACTATTCTTATCAGATCTATGCATATCAAACCTTCTTTCATCTATTAGTGCCCTAGTTTTCAAGCTAGAACAAAATCTATCAACTATACCTAGATCCATACTTTTGAAATAAAAATTTCCACTTATCTTACTTCTACAAAGCACAAAACCTTCAGATCTAGAACTTTTCACTATTCTTACCTTTATCAAATAACATAGCTTGCAGATCTTACCTTTTTAAGAAAAAATTCTTACTTTTACCTTTCTCGAAGCACAAAGCGTCTAGATCTTACCTTTTTTTTTCCAGATCTGTCCTCTTTTCTTCAGATCTGAGCTCTTTTCTTCAGATCTGACCTTTTTTCTTTAGCATAGAGATTTATAACTCAAGTAGAATAATGCACACTAGAGTGACAGATCTATGCATAGAGCTTCCACAGTTTTAGTTCAGGTCTTTGCACAAATATTCTTCTTCCTTAGTTCCCAACAATCATAGTTTCAGGTCCCGACAAACATAACCATTTGTTGGCACATGGGTATACCCAGGGTTCAATGCTACAACATTGCACCAACAAAACCTAACTACCGACCCTTTCAGTAACACTTGTGAAGCAGATGAAGTCTCACCTGAGGTAGAGGCAGAGGTGGTTGCAACACTCATGTGTCTGCAACCTTAGGTGGGACACAAATATATGATTGTAACACTTAACATAGCACTTAGCACCAACAATTCATCAATATTTAACCATTATTCTACTGCGCAGATAAAACATAGCATCGCATCATTCACTCATATTTGATGTATCTAAGCACTTATCATAAAGATTTAGATTAAATCTAGCAGATTCAAGCACTAAGAACATTCACATAGGTCATATATACATCCATATACATCATTAGCACAAAGCATAAGAAGATCTATCTATCTATATCAAAGCACTTTAGCAAGTAAAAACATAAACATATCAAGACATCACACAAAGCAGGAAAACACAACATTTACGTGGTTCACCCCCACCCTAGGGCTACATCCACCAACTCTTCTTCTTTATTGTCTTCAGTCAATCAATTGCATGCATAGAGCCACAAAATCCTACTCTGCATAGGACAAGAGATCTGTGTGCACCTTGCTAGATCCTCCTTCCCTAAGCTAGGTTTAGCACTAAGCCTTTTACAGTCACTTGCACTCAGCTCTGCAAGATTCACATAGTATGCACAGAGCTCTTACAATCCTTCGATCACATAGATCTATCACTTAGCCATCTGTCTAACATCATATAGATGTATTCTCTATATCTCTCTCCTTACATTTCCTAGACATCTATATATACATTACAAAATAGGCCTAAACATGGGTAAACCCATGGGCCGACATCCCATTCCCATTACATAATCCCAAATCCAAAAAAGGACCCAAAAAGGGGTCGAGATCCCGTGATCTCTGTTTCGTCTTGTGCTCCTCCTTCGACAGGTTGTTGAAGTCCCAAAATAGGTCAAACTTGACCAAAGATCCCTCAAAATTTGGTCAAGGGCCAACAACCTCCACTATGATTCCAAAAGAAAAGGTTAAATATTTCAACCAAAGGTTCACCACCATTTTGAACAAATTACAACCCGAGGCTAAACCTACCCAACAGTTGAAAATTGAAGTATATGCTAATGCTCTCCCAGCTTCTATTTCCATGTTCGTAAAAAGGGCTGCCAAACATACTCTAGATGAAAATTTCGAAGAAGATAAAATGAATGTGTTCCAAAATAAAGGGTGGAAAGAAGGTCATATCTCACTAATAAAAAAGGAAACCCAACCTCTACCTAAGAGAGGACTTTTGTTAACAAGACCCCTGGGAAAAAAAGCTAAACAGGGTCCTGAGGAAGAAGGAGGGGATCTAGAAAACCTGTAGCAGATGATAAAAAAACTCTCCAACGAGATCATAGATATGAAAAGGAGTGTTGGGTAAGGAAACCAAAATCAAATATATTTTAAGCCTTTTTTAAAAATAAATCCACCCTTCAAAGCTATAAAACCTCCCCCATCTAACCTGAACATTGAATTAGGGAACATAACATCTGACTCCTTCTGCACGTACCATCAAGAAAACCATTTAGAAACGAATTTCCCTTAATGGTTGCATGCTATGAATCTAATGGCCAATCGATTCTTAGACGATTTTTCTCTAACTGAACAACCTAGTATCTCGGAAATAAATTCCATTGATCAAGAAATTCAAGAGCCACTGAAAGAGACAACCATGTTGTTATGGGATTCCAACCATCTGATGCCTTTCACTGATGTTGTTGAAGTGCAAGGACCTACCGCTAAATTTATAGATGTACAGACGCGAGGCAAAAGTAAATCGATCCAAAGTAACCCCACCACTACTCAGTTATATAGAGGGAACCCAATGACTGATCACCCCAAACTTCTATTTTCTTCCCAAAGAAACCCCATAAACATACACACACGAGAATCTCCTAATCTAGAATACAATGTGGTAGAATACTTGAACAAGATGAAGACCAATGTGTCTGTCATGGAAATGTGTAGGATCCCTCAACAAAATTATTTTTTGTTACATGACTTAAAATTAATAGATACCCCTATAACAAGCATTGATCAAAGTGAGGTCCCATCTCCCACGGATTTAACAAATAAGCCAAGTGTGAATGCTTGTTCTTTAGACAAAAGAGAAAGGCTTTTTGTTCCTCCTTTCCTTTTGAAGTTTGAGGTTTTTAACATAAATCTACATAATTGCTTAGCCAATTCAGGGGCATCTTCAAATGTCATGCCATTGTCAATATGCAAGAAATTGAACGCAACCCCACTCAAAATTTACAAACACGTTATATAACTAGATCGAACTTAGGTAAAGTTCATTGGAGAGCTAAAAGATGTCATGATCAAAATTTCTACACACCCCAAGTTTGTTCACGTAATTGACATAATTGTACTAGACATCCCAGAGGCTTTTGGAATGGTACTTAGTCGAGAATGGTCTGAGAAATTAAACAGATACTTTAGTACCAACTAGGCTCACCTATGGTTTCCATTAAAGGGACATCCAAACATCATTAAGATTGACATAGAAAGATACCTCAAACATACCGTCACTGATTTAGAGACCCTAAATGAACCCTCATCAACATATTTCCCTGTGTTAGGAAACTACTCCTGTGATTCTGATTTCGGTAATTTCTCCCCTCACATGTTTGACATACCTCCCAGAAAAAAATCCGAAATGATTTTTCAAATAGACTTACTAGCAGCCACAGGAGAGAGCATCCTCTGTCAAGATGCTCCGACGGGAGTAGAAAACAAGGAGGTTGAAATTGAAAAAATGACTAGACATGAAGAAGTTAGAAATTCCCCTCCACAAATTTGGACGTTGTACTTTGATGGTTCTAAATCGCAAGAAGGGTTGGGAGTGGGATCCATCCTCATTGATCCAAAGTGGAAACAAAACTTCTTATCTTGCATATTAGAATTTGAGTGCACTAATAACACTATTGAATATGAAGCTCTAGTCCAGGGACTAAAGAAATACATCGACTTAAACATTAAGGAATTGAAGGTTTTTGGAGACTCTGAAATCATCATTAGGAAAGTAAAGAATACCGTCCATTACAATTCACCTCACTTAAGAAATTACCAGCAAGAGGTACACAGACTAATAGAAAATTTTGAGGCCTTCAACATTACCGTTGTTTCTAGGACAAAAAATACCCTCATTGATGCTCTAGCCACCACAACCTCAAGATTATCTCCTTTAGAAGATTATGAAGACTCGAGGTTCGCAGTGGAACTTCTCTACAAAACTTCGGTACCTAACAACATTTCTAACTGGAAAGTATTTGAAGGGTATGAACAAATTGTAGATTTCCTGACTAATCAGGAGAATTTTAAATATTTTTCCATTGACGATGAAATATTCCAAGAACTACTCACATAATCAAATATCCATGAATAGAAGAAGGAAACATATCATTCCGATGATAAACCAAAGTTCCATGTGATACCAAAAGGAGTGGCCAATCTGGAGAACCTTTTTGACCTAACAAAAAGATTTAGAGGGCCAAGGAATGCAAAAACAAGGAGCTCATGTCCTATATACGAAACTATAAACCTGGGAACCCCTGAGAACCCAAAGAAAGTCAATTTGGGTAATATAATGTCCAAAGAAGACATGAAATTTTATCTCAAATTGTTTAAAGAATATCAATATGTCTTTTCTTGTTCCTACTGAGAATTGAAAACTTATGATACTCACATTTTCTAGCACACAATCTCGTTAAAGTCTGGAGTAAAACCCTTCCAACAAAATCTTAGGAAGTACCACCCATATCGGAAACCTTTGATGTATCAAGAGATGAAGAAATTATTATATGCCAAGATTATCTTTCAGGTAAGACACT
>SNQJ01S0050766.1:77414-94608 GCA_010110895.2 Picea sitchensis | reverse complement strand
TAAGTGTGGTAGGTGTGTCCAATAGTAATAATATTCCTGGTGATTCCACAATCAAAGACTACACTGGGGAGGATTCGGTTGACATAAAGATGAAAGGGCATAAGGGAAAATCCAGGTATTAGTTCATGAGCTTTCTTCATGAGCTTTTGTTGTTCTTTATCAGTTCATTTCTACTTTTCCCTTCACATATTAAGATGATCATAGTGTGTTTTTTTTATACGGATGATCATCAACCTACCTTTGTATATCCATCCTTGCAAGAGGAAAATTTGCAGCTTCCTTATGTTGTTGATGTTGATCCTATATATTTACCTCAACCTATTCATAAAGATGATATTTACATTCAAATACCTCCTGAATATGATTAGTCTTGTAAACTCAAGGAGATTTAAACTGATGAAAAACATTCTCGGATATCAACATCTTCAGTGACTATTGATCCTTCCAATCATCTTGTTAGTTCCCATGATCACCCCAGTGCTTTTCAAACAAGAATGAAAATGAATATGTTCAAGCCTTTAAGGCTACCATATCTCCTTCATCCTTATCCTCTTGATTGCCTTGAGTATCTTCCCCAGTTTTCTAGAGAGGATTATGTCACAGCTGAGAGGCATTTGGGGGCCTTTGAAATTTTTTTTGATCAATTCGAGATTATTCATGATGATGTTACTATGAGGTTGTTCTCCAAAACATTTTTTAGAGATGCTGCAGTATGGTTTAAGTATTTGAGAGTTGATTCCATTGGTTCTTGGATCGAGTTGTCCAATTATTTTTCAAAGCATTGGGGCGAGAAAAAGTCTTGTGATTTGTACCTCGCTGATTTTTATTCTTTGAGGAGAGGCGAAGACAAAGTCATGTATCTCTTCAATTGAAGGTTATACAACATTTATCATGATGTGAATTTGTAGATTCGGCCTACATAGACTGCTACCATGGTGTTCTATGTTATGGCTCAGTATCCAGACCTTGTCCTTCTCCTGAGAGAAAGTAAGTATTCATCCTTAGAATGCTTATTTGAATATGCCCAAGAAATTGAGGAGAACATATGTGCTTCCAAAAGAGTTCGCGCTCCAACTTACTTTGAAAATATGCATGCACATGAGCAAGGGAACTGTCAGTATGTTTCAAATTTTGAGCAAGAAGGCAATGAGTATGAAGCAGATTTGGAACAACAACAAGGATGTAAGTATATGTCAGAATTGGAATCATATTATACAGTTTTTGCATATGTTTCTATGGACAGGTATGAATGTCAATTTGATGATCAATTTTCAAACCATTTTGAGCATGAGGTAATTGATGATTGCATAGATAATTACATGTTTATAGATGATCATAATCAATATGTTTCAAAGATTTGTTTTCCATTATCTTATGATCATTATTCTGAAGAGGGAGTTGTTGCTACCAATTATCAAGATTTAATTACAATGGATCTACAAGGTTATCCATTTTCAAGTAAAGAGACATTCATGGATGGACAACTGTTTTTTGTGGATCAATATGTTTATGATTTTGGTTTCAAGGATCCGGTTGCAGCCTTGATGAAGTCATGTATTTTAGATCACTTGAAAATTTCATATTTCATTTACTCATTAACACTTATAGGTGAGTATGGTTTTACAAAGGATTTTCTATCACTGTTATTATACTTCATATTTTCTCTATTGATCAGTAAAAGAGACAAGATCATCCCAATTTTGAAATTACTTGAATGGATACTGTGGAAGTTCACCTTTACCTGATCAAGATGTAGATCCATTTAGTGGTAGGGTAGTGTAGGAAATAAGCTCATTTTCGATCATTTCCTTTCCTTCATTTTGCAGCAGAAGTAGCAGTTAGTTTTCTTGAATAAAGGCATGTTTTGAAGGTGTTTAGAGAATGGTTGCATAGTTGACTCCATAACCCAATGGAAAAGGCACACGGTCTTCTAGGTTCTTGGAGCCTTGTAGTGAGGTCTCCATCCCAGTTGGAGCCATATTTTATCACTCAAAATGCAGTATTTAATTTTGAGCGCTTTCATCAAATAGAAGATAAATTTGTTAGTTTCCTAAGTCTTTTGCTAGTTTCTACAAGCTCTTGTCGCTTGACAAATTTTCATATTTTTGGCCAAGATTGCTTTCAAACAAACATCTGTTGTCACTTCACAAGATTTCAGATTTTTTGCCAAGATTTCTTTCAAAAAAATCTTTGTTGTCACTTGAAAAAATTTCATATTTTTGGCCAAGCTTGCTTTCAAACAAATCTCAAAGTGTTAAATATTGATCGAAAACATGTGAGGAAAAAACTTGCACAATGGAAACAACAAGAGTTAGTATGAAAAAACAAATCATAACACAACATTAAGCAAGGTCAAAGGTTTTTATATATAGGGAATTTCTTATTTGATTTTGGGCAATTTTTGTAAATATGAGCAAAAATGTAATTTTAGGGGTTTTTAAAGCCAAAAGTTAATTTTTGACTCATTACGAAACTAAGCTTGTTTACAAAAATATTTCCTTAAAATCCAATCGGGCTGGAGGTCAAAGTATACAAATAGAGCGCAAGAACCAAACCATTGTCATCATGCAACACATAAGCTAGCACAGAGCACCCAAGCACTAGGCACAAGTCACTTGGAAGAGGAAATCATGGGAGGGTGCCCTCTTGCTATATAATGTTGAAACATGTTGTATGCATTGGTGTATATATACAGTAAGTAAATGTTATCCTTGGTCGATGTGGGATAATGCAAGAGGTATAAAAACAAAAACCCTAAAATCTAGTCGTGAAACAATGTATGAGTGACATATCATTGTTTGTTTAACATGTGTGAAGCTTACAGATTGCAAGCTCGAGACCAGGTGCGATGGTAACATTAAATCTCCTAGAGGAAAGTGATAAATTCTTTAAATCTCCTTATGTAGCTTCCCCTGAAGATAGGATAGATCAATTAAGGCCATATTGGTATATAATAGATGCTCAGAAGAGGAAAAATTTGCTTGAAATTGGGCTGTAGGATCTTAAGGCTCATTGGGCATCATTCAAAGACAAATTAGCCTTGGATATCCTAAGAGAAGACATTATCATTTATCGAGATAGTAAAACATGGAAAAACTAAGCGCCATATCATGCTTTAGAAGATTTGTTGCAGGGTAATGTTGACAATGGTGAGGTAGTTGTGCAATATGGAGGCCAAGGTTCTAGGCAAATTGCTCCCTCTTCTCGAATGTTTGAGGATTATCAATTCCCACAAGTTTAGTTCCATCTTCAAGAACCAATGGTGAATGCAAAGATAAGGAAAGTTGTAAGATCTTAAATTTGTCTGAGGAAAATGCAGGAGGAAATCAAATGCATAGATGGAAAATTACTTCCATATTTTAAGGAATCATTTTCAGCATTTCTAAGAAGCAAGGCACAAGTGGCATAGCACCTCAAATTTTTAGATTCAAAATACAAAATCCATTGCAACATTCCATATTTATAGGGATGTAACTCCATCTTTTGAGGTAGATAAAACTCGACATATAGAAGACTTAAACCTAAATTTATAACAGTCAATCAGATCCTATTATTAAGGCAGTGAATCATTAATGATTGATTACAGATGGCAGAATATCACTAAGAGGATCATTCCAAATCTAAGGGGATTTGAATCCAGTTACAACAATACGAGACAACTTGCAGTCTATTCCAGATTTATTTTATTTTTTCAAAATATTAATTGATTTTTATTCCTAGAAATAAGAGACAATTTGTTAACTGTATGGATATATATTTTTCATCATTTGTAATGAGTAGAGGTATGAACGTCGACCTTTAGGTTTTCAAACAAGCTTTATGCATTGAGATTTTAATAAGTATACATCTGAATTTGCAGTTTGAGTCTTTAAATAGACCTCCATGTTTTCTTTTTTTCTAGTGTATCTATGAATGAATTTGTAATTCATAGTGTCTTACTGTTCATTTGATAATTGTTATAGGTCATTATTTCATTGCATTGATTGGTTGAGATCACACATAAAAATTCCTTCTATAACTAACCATTCATAAATTCTCTTTAGTGTATATGAGTTTGTTGGTATATTACTGTTCTTCAGTTATTTTTAAAACTTATAACCATCTAGTTGGTTCAGTGAGGCCTTTATTTGTTAGAATATATTCATTATTATATTGACCGAGGAAGGTTTGATAGTCCATGGTTTGATCTTCCTTGTCATTCTTTCATTCAAATCATTTTGTTGTGTTACCAAGATTGCTCCCCTTTACAGTCAGTGAGTGACTCTTGGAGTGATAACAGATGCAATGGACGATGACCTTTCAGAAACCCACCTAGTAGAAACCCATCCTAAAGGGAGATCAACTTAATAGGTAATTATGTCACCTTTCCAGGTATGAACAAATCAAAGAAAATAATTTCCAAGAAAACGTTATGAAATGAAGGAGAATTCAATGAAACATATTCAAGTGCTTCAATAATCAGAGTGACACATACGACGATACCTGGACTCATTATCTTATAGAGACAGTCTTACTTCTACTTCAGGACGAGGCGGGTGGGATGGATATTGTTGCTCTTGATAAATCAACACCACTGAAGAAAAGATGGGCCCTCTGGGGCCATTCTTAAGTCATCCATCTCTCGAGAATCCATGTCTAGGACCCGTGGTCCTTGAGACATGATCTCCTTAGTTATCCCTAGGTTAGGAGATAACATCCGGCCCCAAATCTGGGACATGTTCTCACCATAGAGTGCATGAGAACCTCAACATTTATGGTATGAAATGTGCCTACTAAATCTCAACAAAATGGATAAGTAATCCTTAGGGTGGTTATATCACCCCTTGTTCATATATGATATAATAAAATAAAGAGCATCTCTAATCTAACACATGATCATGAGCATGCATATATACATAATGGAGAAATACAATATGAAAATGAAACTATAACAATGATAATATGATATGCAGATGGTATATACAATGGATGAAAATTCCTACTTAATCTAACTTACCTATACTTACCTGTGAAGTCAAGTCTCTGCCCCTTGATGGGTTTTGAAGAATCATCCACTCACTGGTAATGGACGTTTTCTCCCTTTCAACGTAGATAAATAATAAGCATCATTGACTGACTTCATTTTGATTCTAAAAGGTCCAAGCCAAAATTGTGCATTACCTTTAACATAATTAGGCTCACCTTTCTTAGTGTCTCGCATCCATATCGTATCTCCCTATTGATATTATTTTTCTTCAAACTTTGTTGTTTCATGTATAACCCTAGTGTATTGTCTTGAGGGAGGATGGTGGGATTCAACTGTAAGACATTTTTTTTTACTTGGTTTAATCAATATATCATCATCCCCTTTCTTTAGTAACTTGACAGTTCCAACTTATTTGCCTTTGTATTTATATAAGAGTTGTTGATACTCCTCTTTATTTGGCCATTCTATCTCGTCAAAATCTTCCTATGAAGTGAAAGGTATGTCCTCTAGAGAAAATACAGGAAGGTTTTCCTTAATTGGATCATGTGTTTCACTGATCTTAGTATGACAATTAATTTCTTGTACATGTACCTTGGTCATTGGCATATTTTGAAAGCGTGAAATTGCTCCATTTTTCAGAGGCACGTTGACATAAGTTAAATCCATCTCTAATGTACCACCCAACATTGCAACAAAATTCCTAGACAAAATCAGTCCCCACACATAAGGGAAGTCTACCACCACAATATCCATATGCATCACTCTCTCAGGATATTTACCAAGGTGTACTTCAACATTCATAACTACCACATGGGTGGGTATGACCCTATATTCAAAACCCCACACATTCCTATAAGGTCGTGTATCCTACAGTTGTTAATACACTTGTTATTCACCAGTAATGACATAAAGAAGGGTGGGTGTCCATCATATTGAACCCTACAATGGTCTTCTTATAAAAAAATAGGAGGGTCCATCGATTCACCAGATACATTGAAAACAATTTCGAACCTTTATTTCATGGATGAAACTTTGATAACTTCCCTCAATGGGATAGTGATATGCATTTTGGCCAATGCACCTTCCGAGTCAAAATTCAAGTCAGTATTTTCATACTTAGGAGAATTTTTAGGAAGGATTATGTTCATAGGTGGAGGTTTTGGTTGTGAAGTTGTAGGTCCAGTAGAGAAAGGTTGGTTCATCCTTTTTTGTCTAGTATGCACTTCGAATTCTTGTTTTTTCAACTTTTCTCTCGATTCTTGATCAAGTTTATTGATTACCTCCAACCTATCCTTACTGGTTGCTTCCTTTATTCCTTCTTCGTGTTCTTCAAGCGTGATATTAAGGAAATATTGTGGCCCCTCAATGGTATGTTCGATAATATTCACTTGATCATGTTCACCATTGTTTAGAGGAAATTCATGCTCCCAATGTGAATCTCTGCATTGTAAGCACCACAGGTCCTCCTCTACCATATTTGTGGGGGATAAAGTATTAGGGACTTCTTGATAGTTTTTAGGCTTGAAACCATGAGTACCTCTTTGGAATTTGCCCTTATAAGGAGGTTTAGGAGCTTGTTGTTGGGATATTTCTATATTGGCAATCTTATTCATCATTAACTCTTGACTTTTTGCCATCTATATTCATTTGTATATTTTCCAAGCTAGCGCCAATATCTGAAGTAGATTCAACATTATGGACTACTTTGGGTTTAACATCCATTTTGACTCTTGGGGCAGAGAAAGGTTCTACTTTGGATGATGATAGGTTATCTTCAATTTTCATAGCCATCTCATGGGCTTCTTGGATTGTTCTATGAGCTTTGTCTCTAAGGATGAAACCTATTTGTCTTGTAAAGGATTTAGTGTAAAGAAAGAGAAGAATTGTTTTTCAAGGCTAATGGCTTTATGGGATTTGTTGTATTAGCCTTTCAAATTTATCATGAAATTCCCTAACAATTTCATTCTCAGCCTTTGTGATGTTTTTGAGCCTTATTAGCAACATGTTAGGGTCTTACTTGACACTCCATATTTTGAGAAACACTTTCTGTAAATTATCCATAGATGTAATACTAGAATCATGGAGACCGTTATACCATCTTCTAGCACCATCATGGAGGGTAGAAGAGAACAATTTCATTGCTAAATATTTAGCATCATCACTTATCAGATGAAGTTGAAAGAAGGCTCAAAAATTACTCATATGTTCCTCAATGCTGACTACATCATTACTAGGGAACTTAGGTAACCACTTCTCATACCTAGGGGGCATTTGCCTAGGGTATCCTAGAATGTTTGTCATGTCTAACAGTTTAAAAAGTTTGGATGACCATTATTTCTGGTTAATAGCCTGATTTGGATTAAGGGTCCAAGTATGAGAATTAGACATTGTGTTTAAGGGAATATTGACTCTGAATAATGATTTTGCTACAAGAGAGTCTTAGGGGGGCTTTATTCTATAAGACCTGGGAGGATTAGTATATCTCCTTGAACTTTATGGAGTCACCAGATAATGTTCTTGAAATTGTCAAAGGGATGAGGGGATCACCCTCAGTGGAGTCACCAAGTAATCTTTTTAAGATGAAGGCTTTGAGGGAAAGGCTTACTGAAAAAGTGTCGTTGAGGAAAATTGACTCAATGTTCCCCGACAACAATGCCAAAAATGTTATCGCATAATCTGTACTTTCCCAAATCCCAAGTAAAGTGAGGGAAGATTGGCATAACAAGGGGGTGACCTATCACTATTACCTTAATAGGAAACCCCTTTCTATTTAGGAATATATCAAGATTACCCCAGGGGAGACATCCCCAGTGACCTCAAGGGATGATGAAACTAAAACAATGATGCAAGAATACCCCCCTCTCACTGGTCACTAAAGTTTAAAGGTTCTTTAGTTCTTTGGGGGATGAAGCAAGAGTAAAAATGAAGTGTACCCTCCTAGAAGAAGACAAAAACAGAAAATTATGGCAACTTTCAAGTACCAAATGATGTTAGTGCTTTACAAGACCACGAACCTTTGAAAAATGAGCTAGCTGATATAGAGATGCAACAATATGAAAGTTTACAAAAAAAATAAGTATTTTGTAAAAACTCCAAAAAACATGCCTTGGAATTGCTTGAAAAGACAATGAAAAGGTGGCTTTGACTAGGAAGAATGATCATCAATTGTCACAAGCAATTTTAGCAATTTATAGCTAGCATTAAATGTCAGTTTTTGCAGTGAATTTACTACAGTTATATGGATGTAGAAATATCTTGTAACAACAACAAGTATTAGTGCTTAGAATTACAAGAAAACACCATGTAAACTTAGCATTTATAAAGTAGATTGTTTGGCAATTATCACAAGAAATTTCTGAGTGAGTTATATGTGAGATATGTAAGTGTATGAAGCAAATTAATGTAGATTAGTATGGATGTAGAACTTATTTGCAACAACAACAAGTTAAATAGTGAAGTAGTATATTTCAGGGTTAGTATAAGTTAGCAAAATATTCAAGGAAGAGATTTTGAGTTTTTGTTTGATCAATCATTCACTAAAGCAAGTGGACTAGTTCCTTTAAAGGGGTAACGGAGTCTATAGATGACGTTTTTCTCTTGGAAGATATCAACGACAATTGTTATACTTGTCTAAGGAGAAGAGGTGGATGGAGGAGGTGTTGGCACTTAAAGGCCTCAAACATACAAACCCTAAAGACAAATTCACTATAGAGTAAGCAATTTTGGGCCCTAGCAAGTCTTCCTTCCTTAGACTATTGAAAGGTATTGATAGCAACAATAACTAGATGATGGATTCTAAAGTGAAAATATTGTAGGCCTTTAGAAGTTTATCTAAGTCAAATCACTTTATTAAAGTTGTTGGCATAGGGGCAGACCTAGAGTTCAACACTTCAACATCGCATCAATAAAACCCTAACTACAGGCCCTTTCGACAACACTTGCGAAGCAGATGAAGTCTCACCTGAGGTAGAGGCAGGGGGGTTTGCAGGACTCAAGTGTCTACAACTTAGATGGGACACAGATCTATGATCAAAATACTTAACAGAGCACTTAGCAATTAACATTCATTAGTCTTTACCCCTTATTCACATTGCAGGTGAAAACCCTAATCATAGAACATCACAGTATTCAACAAGATCTAAGCACATCTTAACTATTCAACACATAGCATCAAACATATCTAGCATTTATTCATGTTATTAAGAACTAAGCTACTATATCAGACGCATCTAACATACATAAAGATTACATCACTAAGCATAAATCACATCAATCGCACAAAGAAACCACAACACAGGATATGCATGGTTCACCCCTAGCGTGGGGCTACGTCCACCAACTCTTTGTCTTCATTATTATCTTCTTTCAATATTCTTACATGCACAGAGCCTCAAAACCAACTCTGCATAGGACAAGAGATATGTGCGCACCTCGCCAGGGTGCTCCTTCTTTGACCAAACTGTCGAAGTCCCAAAAATGGTCAAACACGACCAAAGTTCTCCAAAAATTGGTCGAGGGCCAACATGCCCCCAACACTCTCTTGTGACTCGTCCCGATTCAATCTGATCTAGGCAATTCTACTTCGAAGGCCTCGAGCTTGGCTCGAGTTGCCTCAACTTTCTGTTTTTCTAGGGCCTCCTGCTCGGCGAAGTCCTGAATGACTTTCTCAGTGACAGAACCCTCCAAGTGTTGTTCTAGTGTGGTGACCACTTGTTCCAGTTGTGCACCTTGTCCCTCGATCTCCTCAAAAAGTGTGTAGGCTTTGTTCTGTACCGGTTGGAGTCTCTGGGTCACTTCCATGAATTTACTCTAGATGGCGTGGACCTGCTACTGAACTGCATGCTGTTCCTGTGACCTTTTCATCTTCTCAACTGCTGAAAGCGGTTTTAGCTATGCTTGCACTGTCGAAGCTTGTTTCTTTTCCTCCTGGAGCTGTGATTCTAATGTTATTAGTTATGGGTCCTCTGTAAGGCTCTCATAGGTCTATTCACTTCGGCTACTAAGCAGGGGTGATTTTAATAACCCCCCCTAAATTTATATGTTTAATAAATGGGCGAATCCCCATTATACATAGGAAAAAGTGAAGGCTATTGTTTTAATAATATAATGTTTATATATAATTTTTTGGCGAATCTTTTAGTCAATTATATAATCTTGTAAAATCTTGGCGAATATTTCACTGAATTATAAACTCTTGTAAAATCTTGGCAAATCTTTCTCTGAATTATAAAACCTTATAAAGTCGTGACAATTTTTTTGTTAAAATATAAAACCATATACAATAACATGAAAATGTATTCAATAAATTGTACTATACTCATTTTACATATTTGGAAAAAGAAACATAATTTTCCCATCTTCTAGACAATGTTTCAAGCATTATGTTTGTCAAAGTTCTCACTCTACACTCTTTCATATCCCTCTATTAGTTTTGATGATATTTCACCAAAAAGTTCATATGTGTTTATCCTTACCACTACTTCTGTCAAGATTAGGATATATTAATCTTTTATCTACCACTTCTATTATGGATTCTTTATTACTAATTCATCGATTATGAAATGACCCTTCAAAGAAGTTCATCATAGGATGTTCTTAAATAGGAGTGCATGTAATTCTATCCATCAACAAATTTTTCAATCTCGATTTTGAAACTTCTCACCCTTCTCTTTCACACAAGAATCCCCAACATATAGCTCACACTAAAACTGAGTTTATCATAAACCCAAAATAAACTTGGTCTATCAAGAACGATTTAAACCCTTAAAAAAAAGGCATCTCCATGAAGCTTATAACCTCACTCTAACTAAATGTAAGTTTTAAATCTTTGCAAGTGAAACAATGCATACAAATTATCAATTAAAACATAAAGAACAACAATGACACACACACAATACACAAAGGTTTACCTTGGAAAGTCTTAATCAAGAAAATCATCCCAACATAGAGTTAGAGCACTCTCTTCTTCATTGTATTAAATTCATTGTTCACATTACAATATATAGGTATTTCTCAATATCCATAACCCTAATCCATTAACATAGATTAGATTACAACCCTAATTTGCAACCATAATCAAGTTACAATGGGATTAAAAAACATTGGTTGAAAATGCACAAAATGGATAAAAGATTGAACCAAAATTTTATTTCGGGGGTTCTTCCCACAAACCCTCAACGAGAGGAGCACCCCACAATTGACAAGAAGATCACACCCCCAATCCTCTTGGTGCTAGGATGAAACTAAGTCTACCTACAAATAATACAACACTTGTCCAACACTAAAGAGGCATTAAATGTGCTCCTCATTCACTCCATAAAACATTGATTCTCATAGCCACTAGGTCCTTATGTCATTAAATTTCATAAACTCTTATTATCCCCCATTAAGAGATCATCATACAAAATGAGCAAAACAATAATTGTAATACAACACAAATACAACCTAGTGATCAATATAAATTTTTTTCAATACTTGGAATGATAGTCTTTGGGACAAATTCTCTTTTGAGAACAAGGGTTAAAGAACCTATTCAATTCATTGTAAATAAAACCACCCAATGACCTAAAAATTAGTTCAAGGAAAAGTCAATACTACACTACATGGAAAGACCAAGAAATTCCCTTCACATTGAGCACACTGCAAGGCCAAAACAAACTTCAAGTAAAAAACAAAAATAACAGAAATATTATCACAAATCCAAAAACCTTAAACATCAGTGACGACAAATGAAATTCATGTAAGAACGATAAACCAAAAGGACTTTTGTCAATTTATAGATAGTATTACAATGTCATGACCAATTATATATACTTAATCTTAAAAGTATGAATGAATTTTATGATAATTAATGTAATAGTTGATGAAAATGCTTTTTTAATTTTACTCTCAATTATATATGCTTAATTGATATAGTCATTTTTCAGGTTGATGAAATTGATTTTTTTATTCTACCCTCAATCACATATGTTTATTTATATAATCATTTTCCAATTAATTTTATGATAATTTTTTAATAAATAATACAATAATTAATGAAAATGATTTATTACTCTACTCTCCTCATGGGTATGTGCAACACTTTGCTTATTGCTTAAGGAAACTGTAATTCATTTTAATCTAAAAGATTCCTTCAAGATCCAAGTAATGAATACGACATCCTACTCCATGCAAGTTTTCTTTTCTTAGTGTTAAGTGAGATGAAAATGATTTTATATTTTTACTCTCTGATTTTGTCAACTACACCTTTTATAATTTCAGGTCTTTAATAATTTCCAAGGATTCACTACAGTTCCTCTAGAATGCAACACGTTATTCTATTTTCAATAAAATTGAGTTTTGGTTATTTTACAACATTTTCTTCAATTCTCATTTTTTTCCTATAAATTTTTGGTGATTTAAATATTCAAACCTAATTTTTTCATGTTTTTAAAATTCCAACATTCTCACTGTAACTTAAAAATATGTATATCAAATTTCAAATACAATTTTAAAATAAAATTAATTAAAATGCGACTTCAACTTAAAAATATGTGTATTAAATTTTAAATACAATTTTAAAATAAAGTTAATTAAAATGTAACTTCAACTGCACATTCAAAAGATATTTTGGAAATTGATATTTTCATTCCCTGACAAACCTTTTTCACATACATTAAAATAAACATACGATCTTTCCAATGCTTTTCCCTTTTGTATAGACAAATTCTCCAAAATAATCTTTTAATCTAGTTGCAACATGCACATATATCAATTGTCTCCATTTTTTGGCTCCCAGATTTCCTACTTTCTAATTCCTCTAGCTTTCTCTTTGCCATGGCATCAGACCCTTCCACTTTATCAATATATGGTTTGTTCGAAAGTCTCAGCATCCGAGGGAAAGGAAGACATACAAATCACAAGTAAACTTTTGACAAAACCATTGATTTCTCATCCAATTTTATTAGAGTTGTCAAATCTTGGTAAAATTGACCAAAGTTAACTAATTATTTATTTGCCAAACAAAAAAAAGTAGTTTTAGGGTGCTTTGAAATCTATATTGTCTAATGTCACAACCTCACATACCAAATTGTTCTCCACTGTTAGCAAGCCTTTGATCCGATTCATCATAACTAAAAGAAGAAGAATTAAGCAAAATGATGCAACACTTGCTTTGGCAGAAAACCATGTTTGTACATAACTGTAACAGAAATCAACATAGTTATTATCATTCTACTATTAAAGCATGTGAAAAGTCATAAGCATACATTAAATCATTTCTAGATTTTTAAGCCTCAATTAGTCAATATTTTTTAGTTTTTGTATTTGATTTGAGGCCATGCTCAATTATCATAAAAGAGGCCATGCTCAATGTTTATGGAGATTCTAGTTATTCAAGCAAATCTGGATTTTTATTTTTCAGATCATTGAATTGTAAACAATTATCTTACAAAGTCTTAAAATTCTCTTATTCTATAATTATTTTCCTTTGATTGCATTTTAAATGTATGCATCTGCAGCTAGAAACTTGTTTTCAGACATATCTATGGCTTCATGATTGCACATAATATGAGTTTATGCTCAATCTCAGTTTTATTTTTACATAATGCAGAGTGTGGATATTAAACATTTGGGGTATAATACATAAAAAAGTAGAATGAAAATTTCTATGTTGAGAAAGCATTTGTATATGATCTACAATGGTCAGTGGACTAAATGACTACTACATAGTCATCATATAGCAGACTGCCCATTTTTTCATTGTCAACACATAGAAGACTAGTAAAATTGTCTTGCAAGAATTTGACATCATAGATTGCACTGACTGTTTATGGTTAGTTACAAAATTGTTTTCTAGAAAAAGAAATCCCCTTGCAATTTATGTTTACACAGATTCTTATATATTGGTGCTTATCCTCCAATTTTGGGCATGTGAAAATAAGATTGAATGGTTTTCTTTGAAAAGGGAATGGACAGTCAAAGGAAATTATACAACACCCCAACATTTTGAAAATGCAGATGCAAAAGAAAGGGAAATGAACAATGAATCTCAAAATTTGGAGCATGATATTGCAGTGATATGTTTTCCAAAGGACTTTGACATTGATAATAAAGTGGAGTTAACTATCATTGAAGCTCAGTGTCTGAGAAAAGAATTACCTGATATACTTGCACCAAAACAAGATAGCATTAACATACATACACACAATGCAACAATAAGTGATAGTTTTATAAATTTACTTTCTTTTTCCCTGCACATAAATGGAAAGAGTGACATTGAAGCAAGTAATCAAAGAGTCAAAGTTCAAATTGAAGGAAATAGAAGATAAAATAAGAGAATCTGACATTTTTACCTTTAAAATATACAAGTTTTCCAGGATATTCAAATCAAGGTCACACTTGGTTCATGAGCACTTTGAGAGGAAAAAGTGAAAAAGGAAATCCTGAGCACTTTTATTTTCCATATGAGATTTCTGATGGTAGGATTATTTGTGTGCAGGGGAGGCATCCCACTGATGGTTCCCAGAATTATTATGGTCTTTCTTGGCCACTGTAATTGCCACCCAATTCAATTCTGCTTCTTGGTCTAACATTTGTTTCTCACAACTATTATGACTATGTGAATCCTTGGTACATCTTGACAACATTGACAGGTTTTGAAAATATCAAATTGGCATGAGGAAAATGAATGTAAAGTGACATAATGATTTGTTCTTTATCATAGGGGAGAGCTTGTAAAGACAATGGGCTCCTAGATTTCACACATCATGCATTCTTCTCTAGGTCATAGTGTAGAAGTATATTCCTTGGAATATGGTTATGGGCATGTTTTATTTGAAAAGACAGTAGCATACCATGAAGTATTTGCGCATATGTCTATAGATAAAAGGATTATGTACATTGTTAGCCAAGGGAAGGTAGACAGGTACATGGAAATATATGTTTGAGGCAAAGTTCTCCCACTTGGATTTGTCAACAACTAGGGTAAGTTTTGAATAGTCCTTTTTCTTAAATAGTTTTAAGTCAAAATAATTCTTACAAAATCATAAAGAAAAACATGGTAGAGAAGCCAAACCATTAGAAATATTATGCATAGAAAAGGCCTACTTCACAAATAAGGTTTTCGGATTCCTATGTGGATTTTTACATTGGTTTATTTGAGACTTTGACATGATGTTTTACATGAAGTTGGACACACGATTGAGGGATGTTCAATAGTTTCATAGTTGGAAGATTTACTTGCATATAGAAGGTATAAACAATGAGTGGACGTGGTCAAGGAAAGGAGTATAGGAAGAAAAGAGGTGGAGGCTTGATTATCCCCTTTACAAAATAGTGTGGAGCCATGGATTTTAGAACAAGCAAAGAAGGTATGAAGCAAGTAAGTTGTAAAAAAGTGTTTGATGCCAGAGGCAGAGATGAAGTGGATAACATATTGACAACATGGATGCTTGTGTGTGGAATACCTTTTAATGTGGTTCCATTACTTTATTTTCATGGTGTGGTGATGGCCATTAATGATGGACCAAAAGGTTATAAGTGTCTGGGTTACTAGAAAATGAGAACTATGTTGCTTTCTTAAGTTAGGGCCTTGACAGATAGGTGTTTAGAACCCATTCAATCCTCTTGGATAAATTGAAGAGTTAATATTTTGTTTGATGGGTGGAAAAAATCACACGAAGGCCATTAGTTAACACCATTGCTTCCTTGCCTATGGTTTCCATGTTTATTTCTACTGAGAATTGTTCTGTTAAGGAGAGAAACAAAATTTAATAGAGAAAGTTGGGTCTACTAATGTGGTTAAAGTCATCATTTCAAATGCACTGTTTTGCATAGTTACAGGGTAGGTTGTGGAGACTAGATGTAGGCCCATATTTTGGATTCCTTGCATATTCCATCCATTGAACTTGGCATTGAGAAATTGAACATTGACACACTATGGATATAGGAGCTCATAGGGAAATGCAAAGATCTATTCAATATCATCACAAACCACCACATGTTTCAAGCAATTTATAAGCTGAAAGTAGATGAGACATGCCATGACCCTGATTTCATCATGATAAGGAGTTTTTTCAAGGTCAAGTTGTCAATGCTTCATACGGTTCAATGAGGTGTGGGTTGTATGGAAGAAAAATCATTTAGAGAAGGCAATAATGATTCAAAATCTTGTTGTAAATGAAGATGATTGGAACAATATTTAATTTTTTCATTAGCTTCAAACAACCTTTGGTTTCTTTGAATCGACAAGTTGAGACAGACAAGGCTTATTTAGTAAAGGTGTATAAATATATGGACACCATGATTGATAACATAAATGTTGTCATAATGAAATAGAATGAAATAAAAATCATGTAGTTGAAAACTTTATTGGTTGTGTGAGAACAATAATCATTGATAAGTGGGGGATAAGTTGAACACTCTACAAATTTACCACATGCATTGATTATGGAATATTATGATGAAGTCTACATTAATTCCAACAATGGGTAAATGAAAGTTACAAAAGTACAAGTAGGTGTGTACAAATTTAAAACCATCCATTACAAATATCTTTCCAAATCCCAGTGAGTCTGCATTATATTCTTTTCCTTAAAACATTAAATTTTATATTAAAATACAAACCCCATTTCCATGGATTGTAAAGTGTGAAAATACAAAATATAGATAGAGTCAGGACTCCGGACTTGAAGACTTGCTCTTCCTGCTGAGACTTTCTATGAATTGCCATGATAACCATTGCATGTCTATTTTCTAAATGCCAAAAGATCAGACTGATTTCTTAACTGACTAGCAATATAAATAACTAAGTGATTCATCGGTTTCCAATGAACAAATACATTGTAGGAAAAATAACAACTATGTTTGCCTCTTAATAAAAATTGGTATATAAAGTCGGGAGAAGCAAGGATTGAATGTTATCACTTCATGCTACTATTTTTTTTTCCTTTCAATTTTGGTTTTAGTAATAATAACATTATTGTTGCATTGTCCTCTCATTCAGATAGAGTTAGGACTCCAGACTTGAAGACCTGATCTACCTTCTGAGACATTCTATAAATTGTCATGATAACCATTACATGTCTATTTTCCAAAGGCCAAAAGACCAGTCTGGTTTCTTAACTAACTAGCAATATAAATAACTAAGTGATTCATCATTTTCCAATGAAAAAATACATTGCAGGAAAAATCACAGATATTTTTTAATTTTAAGAAAAATTGGTATATAATGTTAGGAGAAGCAAAGAT
>SNQJ01S0050766.1:21102-48349 GCA_010110895.2 Picea sitchensis | reverse complement strand
GAACGGTTAGGGGGGTCTGGAAAATCTTGTCAATCGTAGATCTGAGCATCAGCCTCTCAACTGTTCATCTGTGTGCTATCTTTAGTTTGTGAGCGTGAAATCATACATGTTCTGAAAACTTAGCATAAGTGCATTATGTGGGTTTTCCCAAGCTTTCCCTATTTTTATCACCATGGGGGTTAGACATCAAACCTTTAATCCTCAAAGATATGGTTCAACATTGATCATCATGCTTGTTTTATTGAGATAAAGAAAACTACCCTATGCTCTAACCTAATTACCTATGACAATTAGCCCAAATTAAACTGTTGGACTAAGAAATTACTCTATCCTGGGGTTATTTGACCAAGATTAGGCAGTTTGGTCAAATTTATTCACTAGCTAACCTAAATCACTTGGCTAAGATTAAATAGTTTAGCCAAGCTTATTCACTACTCCTATCAACATCAATTTAAAAGGACTTGGCCATGCTTAAACTGTATGGACCAAATCATTGTTATTGCATCGGGCTCTATTGAATTTCTTTTATGCCCTCTTTTATTCTTTTTCTTTCTTTTCTTTTTCTTTTTCTTTTTCTTTTCTTTCTCTTTTCTTTTTCTTTTTTTCAAATTATTTGCAGAATGGAAAAATCATTTGACAAACAAAGACACTAAGGTGATAACATTTTAGTCACTAGTTGATCCTATAAATTATAGGGTTATAACACCAGGTTTATCCCTTCCACCATAGCCTATGGCCCCATTATCGCAATCAGGGGCTCACCCAATCACTCACCCAACCAGTCCCATAGTTGATGGTAACATTACCACTACAAGACAAACCACCTTTGAAATAGGGGGCACTGCCACCAACCAACAAGGTACACATAAAAATAAGGAACCCTTCCTCCCTTACCCACCCTGCATACCACCTCCATGCGCCTTGTGCAACACTATTGGAAACCCTATCAATATCTACCCCGCTTTACCCAAGTTGCATAATATCATTCCAAAACCCATAAGTACACAACTACTACCCATGCCAACAGTACTACCGGCCTCACCAGAACCTTCTACCTCCAAACCTCCCAGTTTGAGAACCAGACATGCTTGCACCATTTGTTCTCAATACGATCATTATACACACCGCTGCCCAACCCTCCTTAAGTTTTGGGACACCTTAGTGACAATACTCCAAACCACATTACCTAAGTCATCCCAAATCATCTCATTTGTACAACCCATTATTGACATTTTATATATCTCTATGTCAGTGAATGAGCGCATGTGATGCCCTTATGCGCTATGCTATCAACTGAACCATTACACATACCACTGTCCACTCATCATCGATGGATGAACATATTGGAGAGCCTCCCTCCCACCCATTACACCAAATGTACCATATTCCAATGGGCCGAAGTAATGCCCACGTTCAACAATACAAACGACACCGCGACACATTTTTTCTTCAACCATTTCATCTCTCACTTCAGGGTCCCCCTACAGTCAGTCTCTGACCATGGAAAGCACTTCAAGAATGAAGTATTCATAGAAATGTTGACCAAATTAGGATTCACCCATGAGTTTTCCTCACCCTATTACCCATAGTCTAATGGACAAGTCAAGGTTGTCAATAAAGTGCTCAAAACTATGCTCCAACGCATCGTCGAAAAAAACAAAACCAATTGGCACCATATGTTTTTTCCATCTTTATGGGCATATCAGACAATTGTCAAAAAAACCACCGGGTTCATACCCTTCCACTTTTCCCACAACATCGAATCCATCCTCCCCTTCGAGTGTGAAATACCAACACTACGCACGACAATCAAACTCTTTCCCAATACACCACCCCTGGAGAAACGACTGTTAGCTCTTGAATATTTTGATGAAGATCAATGAGCATCCTTAAATAACAATGAAGAAACCAAAAAGTTGACCAAATCCACCTTTGATCGCCAAGTTAACCTTTGGTCATTTACCAAATGAGACCTTGTCCTCGCCTACGATATTTCCCATGATAATCTCGGCCATGGAAAATTTGAATCCTATGGTTGGGAACCTATGTCATCTACCATTTCCTTAGTAAGGGTGCCTACATCTTAAGTCACCCTGGATGCGATACTCTCAAGGACCCAGTCAATGGGTTATACTTGAATAAGTTTTACCTCTGAGTGTAACCACTTTACCTTACGTTTTGTTTCTTTCCTTGTCATTTTAAGTCTTTTTTACAAAAATCTCTCTCATTATACGAGTCTAATTTAGTACCCTTGTGTCAACATATGAATTCTTTGTTTGCTTACCACATTGGGTATGTGGATGGAGCCAACCGTTGGACCAAGAATCCTT
Source organism: Picea sitchensis (assembly GCA_010110895.2). Classification (NCBI taxonomy): domain Eukaryota; kingdom Viridiplantae; phylum Streptophyta; class Pinopsida; order Pinales; family Pinaceae; genus Picea; species Picea sitchensis. The sequence goes on along the minus strand of SNQJ01S0050766.1, from coordinate 46,019 downwards.
CCTTGGCTGCCTGGGCCATTTACACTCCAAACCATGTGTTGCTCCACTCTATCGACATATTCCTCGGTTCGACCACTAATAACCAAGATGAATACACCATCATCATTGGCCTTCTCTCAAAATATAGTCACCTTGGTATTCACCACCTCCATGTGCTCTTATACTCCCATGTCATCGTCCATCAATTGAACAATGTGTACAGTGTCCATGATCCATGTCTTTGTCGCAATTACCTGCAAGTCAAACTGCTACTTTGAAATTTCTAGTCAATCACATTCACTCATATATCTAGGAACCACAACCAGATGGAAGATCATATATCTAATCAAGTATTAGTTTGAAATTTATCACACTAATCCACATGTTACATTCATCCATCACATAAAGAAAATGTACACAAAAAACAAACACATCTCATCAAATACAAAACATGTATGTCCAAAACAAGTCTACTCATATATATAGGTCAATCATAAAAAATACATTTGTTTGGTACAAATACATATAAAAAATGCCTTAGCACCCTGTCTAGGCCCCGTGATCACCCCTGTCTATAAAAAAAATGGAGTGCATCAACTCCTACATCATCCTGCATCAAGTCGTACCTACATCTATTCTACCTACCACCTAAGGTAACCCTAGCCATAGTACATCATCCCCGATGGCTGGCACCCCCCAGGAGGAATATAAACCATCTTGATCATCCCTGTCATAGTATCTCTTGCGATTGATGCCTTGTTGGCACAGGGGAAGACACAGGGTTCAACACTAAAACATCGCACCAACAAAATCCTAACTACCAACCCTTTCGGCAACACCTGTGAAATAGATGAAGTCTCACCTGAGGTAGAGGCAGGGATGGTTGTAGGACTCCATTGTCTGCAACCTTAGTTGGGACACAGATATGTGATTGTAACACTTTAACAGAGCACTTAGCAGTTATATTTCATCAATATTCAACCTTAGTTTACAGCACAACTAAACCCTAATAAAAGAGTAGTGCAGTATTCACCTAGATCTAGTATATTCAAGCACTAAGCACATCAACATAGATTAGATCTAACATCCATTCAAATTATTCAACACTAATATTCCATAAAAGATCCTTCTAAGCATATATTAGAGCACTAAGAATTTAACCATATAAAAAGAGGACAACCATAAATTACAAAGAAAACACAACACAAGATATACATGGTTCACCCCCACCCTGGGGCTACGTCCAACAACTCTTCATCTTATTTATTAGCTTCTTTCAATCTTCTTACATGCACAAATCCTCTAGATCAACTCTGTAGAGGATAGGATATTTTCTCAATCTTCGCTAGATCCTCCTTCCCCATGCTAGGTTACAACACAAAGCCTACATACATTCTCTTACAGTCACTTGCACTCAGACTTGTAAGTCTCACAAAGCATGCACAAAGCACTTACAACCATTACTTGCACTTAGGACAACTTACAACTAATTGACTAACTGACTCCTTACATCACCTAGTCTTATATTTATACAATACAAAATAGGGCCTAAACATGGGTAAACCCATGGGTCGACATTCCCATACCCATTACATAAGCCCAAAACCCAAAAATCCCTAAAACGAGGCCGAGATCCTGTGATATCTGCTTCATCTTGATCTCTGCCTTTGACATCCTATCGAAGTCCCAAAAATAAGTTGAATGTGACCAATGATCCTCAAAACTTGGTCGAGGGCCAACATACCCCCAACACTCACCTATGACTCATCCCGAGTCACTCTAGTCTGGGTAGTTCCGCTTCAAAAGCCTTGAACTTAGATCGAGATTCTTCGACCTATTGCTGTGATGCGGCCTCCTACTCGACGAATTCTTGGATGACTGCTTCATTGACAGGTCCCTCTAAGAATTGTTCAGATGCAGTGACAACTTGCTCAAGTTTTTCTCCTCGGCTTCAATCTATGAGAATAGTTGGCAAGCCTCATCCTATATAGGTTGGAGCCTATGAGTCACTTCCATGACTTTGCACTGAATGGTGTGGACCTGTTGTTGGGCAGTGTGCTATTCTTGGGATCGCTTCATTTTCTCAACTATTGATAGGGGATTCAACTGCGCCTATACTGTTTCTACTTGCTTCTTCGCCTCCTAGAGTTGTGACTCCAATGCCTTTAATTCAGGATCCTTAGTGGGTAGTTCATAAGTCTGGGCACTTCGATCACTTAATTGTTTACATTCCATAGTAAGGACCTTTATTCTCTCAATTGTGCTTCGAACGGTTGCTTCTCTTTGATCTCGCACATCCTACAGAGCGCTGGGTACGGTCGTAGCTCTAATCCTATTATTCTTTGTTGTAGTTGTTGGATAGGTTCTATGAGCTGTGCTACTTGATGCTCTACTCGGTCATCTACATTTGTCTCTAAGCCTGTCACAGAGTGAAGTGCTCTATCGACTTCTTCTTTCACTTCAAGTTGTTTTGTGAGCAACTGTTCTTTTTCTTGTTGAATATGCGCTTTCACCTCTTCAAGCTTTGTTTGGAGAGCTACCTTCTCCTGCTCCATAACTCAATGTTGTTCTACGACTACTTGTTGCACTTGCTTCAAGTCTTGTGTGGATTTTTCTATTTCTTCCTGTGTGTGATGAAGGTGAGCTTCGATCGCATCAGCTAGTCTACAGAGTTGGGATGGCTCATCTCCCAACTCTGGTTCTTCCGACGTCAAGGGTGCAATGGATACTACGCGAATGGACTGAAGGGCCTATTTTACCCCTCACAGTTCAACCTCGATTCTGTCGTACATATCCTCCTTCTTGGCTTCATGTTTCTGCAAGATTTCCTGCAAGGAATCATTTACAGCTGCAATGATGAAGTCAAAGTCTTCTACAGTGAGCACAGTCTTCATATTAGTCAAGGTGGCTCTGGATTTCTTTCGGGAAGAGGTTTTCGGGGGATAAACCTTCCTCTTCTTCAAGGGATCCACCTCATCTCTAGGCAGCATTACTTCACCTTGTTTCTTCTCATCTTCTTTTTCATTTATATCTTCTACTTCGTCATCACCCCCTTGGCCAGGTGATACTGAAGCAGTCTCTTTCGATGCGCTGCTTAAGTCTTGGACTTCTTTGGTCTTCTTCCTTCTTCTCATTTCAGGTGTGTCATGTTTTTTTTGAGCGACCTCTGAGTTGTCAAGTTCAGGGTCAGACATCTCTGCAGGGTTAGCCGGGATAAGGAGGTTTGTTGATGAGTCCATAGTTATCTCCTCGAGGTTCTCTTCTATGAGCTTGTAGTATGACTGAAGCTCCTCCTTATGCTCATCTACTCGCGTAGTGATATAGATGAAGTGCCAATCTGCGTGGAAATTCATGAGGGGTTGGAACCGATGCAGGGTGTTTGGCATCATGTGAGGTTCAGATTTGATATCTCTCTTAAGTTGGAGATAATACGTATGAAATACCACATTCAACTGCCACTTTTTTCCCATATCTCTCGAGTATGAGAGTGTGGTGAACTTTGCAGCAAGTGGATCGAACAACTCAATGTCTGGGAAGGTTGCACCTTTCGACATATCCCAATTGATAAATGTGATGAGAATCAAGAGCCAGCTAAAGTAGAACTCATAGCTCTGATCCTGAGCTTCGTGACAGTCTAACTCTAGCTGGTTGGCCAAGTACTTCGCCCAGTTCATCTGTAGTCCTTCTACACACTTTCCGACGAGGTCAACAACAAATCTTGTGAACTGTGTAGGTCAGTTCTTTCTCACGATATTTCCTGTGATCAACTGGCAGGCTAGGTGCACTGCGTCATTCTAGATGAAGCTACCTTGTAGCCTCATGTTCCCTTTTCTACATTGCCATAAGTGTCTTTTATTCGTTGTGCCAATGCGTGATCTGTAGATTTTTCTGGGTAGAAGTCTTGCGGGTCGAGGCCCTGCATGATCAATCTAGTGATCCTATGGATCAACATTGGATCGACTATGATACGTTAGTCTAGCCATAGGTATATGCCATAGAATCATGGGAGTAGGAGCTTAACACATGCGTTAACTTCCTGGTGCCATCCAAAATGTAGTATTTTCATTACATTAAAAAAGGTGGACTGCGTGAGGTTCATCGTCCACGGTTGGGGGATTATTTTCAAGTTCTTCCCCTTCGTCCTGGTCAAGTATTTGTACGGGGTGAGCATACTATGATTCTTGCAGTCTCCTAGGTTGAAGTCATTGAACTTCAATGTTGCGATCTTATCCTGCTGCTTTCTAACTGCACGTATCCCCTTCGGGAGGTACGTAGTGACCAGGGTGTAATCAAAATTTCTCAACACACTATCATGACTCACCGTGCTGGCTAGAGGTGGGATGTAGTCGGGTAAGATGGTTGGGATTAGATTCACATTTGCTAGGTCATATCTGTGCTTGGTTCTATTTTTTGTTACGACTCGGAATGGTCTGAATCTGTAAGTGGTCGATGAAGAGGATTTCACTCCTCTCATTGATGACGCTTGTACACCCACAGACATTACCCTTTCAAACATTACTCTTTCAGTCATGAGTTCAATGAGTACCTCCTTCATAGAGTCTTCAACTGCACTAAGTTCTTAGGACATACACACTCTTGGTTCAATATCTCGAGTTTGAAGAATAACTGCTCAATGTAACAGGATGGATGGTGATATCTCGATGATCACTGCATGAAATCAACTAATTTGTGGGCTGAGATAATCATGGTTGGCAAAAGTGTTCTCGGTGCAAGGCTCAATGGAATAAGTAGGTAACTAGGTAAAAGATCTCTCCAATGGGTGAGAAGCCTTCATTAATTCAGTTATGTCCATTACGACGCGGTCCCAACAGTCCGAGGGCTATTTTTCTGACTATAAATGTCATTCTAACCGTTTGGGGCATCGATCTAATGGTTATACTATTTCCAATGGCTATAATTATTCGTTATGGTGAAGTGCCATGTGGTGTTATTCTGCTATCCTGGCGAAGTTCCAATTTTGCAAATTTTCCTTCTGTGAAGTTCCCTCTATAACCTTCTGTAACTTTTCCATCTTTTCTCTCTTATTACTTAGTTTTCTAGCCTTCTTTCCAGTGATCTTCATCTTGATATTCCTCTTTCTATTATGATTCTTGTCTTCTTTTGGCATAGCAACTTTGCACTATTGAGATTCTTTCATAGGGTGCAAGGGAACTACTTATTCTCTATCTGGGGTAGGTGCTTTAGTCTCTTGTGATTCCTCTTGTGTTCTTCCAACTTCGACATCCATGGTTCTAAATAGCTTTGATCTATTCTCATGTTCTTCAATCAAGTGTGTGATCCTCCTAGTCATGAAATCTTTCAACTCTTGCTTCTTCTTCTCTAAGACTTCTTCTTCTTTCCTTCTGGTCTGATCCCTTTCAATCCAAGGTTTTCCTAGTAATATAGCAAATGGGGCGTTGTTCTAAATAAATTTAACAACCTCAAATTCTTCCTCTATCGAAGTTCCATGAGCACTCATAGATATCTGGGTGAGCTTTCCACATAGGATTATCATCTTTCCTCTAAATAATCCTATTCCTCCCAATGAAGGAATCATAGCAGGATTTCCTAAAGTTTCCCAAGTTCTTTATGTCATAATATTCACATGGGTTTCTTCATCCATAACACAGTCAATGTCAAAGTCTCTTATTATTTCTTCTGTGCATTCTTTTTCTTTGAAGATCTCTGATAATATGATATTTCGGTGATCATTTAGGGTTTCATTTATTTGCATCAATACATCCTATAATTTTTTCCGGGTTTCTTCCATTGTCTCAGTGTCTTGATGTTTCTTAGGGTTTCTTGTCTCATATTCATTCTGTCAAGCTTAGCAATCATTCTAGGGAAATCCAAAACTTCATGATCTGTAGCTTTACAACATAGACAACTAGGTCTTCTAATAGGGTATTCATTAGCTAGATGTCCCGGTCTTCTGCAACTGTAACAAAGGGTTAATCCTCATTTTCTTTTAAATGATCCCCAACCTTTCATGTACTGCGCACTAGGATCATGGTAGTTAACTTGCAAAAAAATATTTCTAGGATCCTGCATCCATTTGTTAGTCCAAACATTCTTTCTATGCATAAGAATAACATATCTGTCACTATTTTTATCATATCTACTCATATCAAACCTTCTTTCATCTATCTATGCCCTACTTTTCAAGCTAGAACAAATTTTTTCAAACATACCTAGATCCATACTTTTGAAACAAAAAATTCCACTTATCTTACCTTTAACAAAGCACAAAGATTTCAGATCTTACCACTTCTCTTCGGATAAGAATTCTTTTCTTAGCACAAAGATTCATAAGTTAGGTAGGATGATGCTTACTAGGGAAATAGATCTATGCACAAAGCTTTCACAGTTTTAGGTCAGATCTTTGTACAAAGATCCTTTTTCCTCAGTTCCCAACAATCACAGTTTTAGGTCCCTGAAATGGAACCATTTGTTGGCACAGGGGCAGACCTAGGGTTCAACGCTAAAACAATGCACCAACAAAACCCTAACTACCGGCCCTTTCGGCAACACCTGCGAAGCAGATGAAGTCTCACCCGAGGTAGAGGTAGGGGTGGTTGCATGACTCCAGTGTTTGCAACCTTAGCTGGGACACACATCTGTGATTGTAACACTTTAATAGAGCACTTAGAAGTTATAGTTCATCAATATTCAGCCTTATTTTACAGCGCGGCTAAACCTTAATAACAGAGCAACGCGGTATTCACCTAGATCTAGTATATTCAAGCACTAAGCACATCAACATATATTAGATCTAACCTTCATTCACATTATTCAACACTAAGCTACCATAACAAATCCTTCTAAGAATATATTAGAGAACTAATCATTTAACCATATAAATAAGAGGACAACCATAAAGCAAAAAGAAAACACAACACAATATATACGTGGTTCACCCCCACCCTAGGGCTACATCCACCAACTCTTCGTCTTCTTTATTAGCTTCTTTCAATCTTCTTACATGCATAGAACCTCTAGATCAACTCCGCAGAGAATGGGAAATCTGCGCACTCTTCGCTAGATCCTCCTTCCCTGCCCTAGGTTACAACACAAAGCCTACATACAGTCTCTTACAGTCACTTTCACTCATCCATATTGTAGGTCTCACACAGCATGCACAAAGAACTTACAACCATTACTTGCACTTAGCGCAACTTACAACTGATTGAATGACTGACTCCTTCTTACATCGCCTAGTATTCTATTTATACATTACAAAAGCAGGCCTAAACATGGGTAAACCGATGGGCCAACATTCCCATACTCGTTACATAAGCCCAAAACCATAATCTCCACTTTGTCTTGCACTCCGCCTTCGACAGTCTGTCGAAGTCCAAAAAATAGGTCAAACATGACCAAGGATCCTCAAAACTTGGTCGAGGGCCAACATGCCCATTGTATCACCGACCACCACCATAGTTCCCCACCAATACATATCTCTATGACACTCTATTCTAGAATCCACACTCACAGATCCTATGGAACCCCCTCCAATACACCCTCAACATGCCTCCACAACTCCTCCATCTCCCAGACATGAGCATTAGGATCTACTCTCCCATTGACATCAGTTGGCCCTACCTCTACTGCATGAGCTGGGCCAACCCCAGGATCATCATAACTTTGTCGTCTCTGTACCCGCCTCCCCTTGGCCTCCTAATATGCCATCCCCTGGGCCACATCTACCTCGTGACCAATGGGTCCCACATATGCATTACACAACTAACACAATTGTATCAGTACTATAAATATACATGTACATAGGCAAAACAATCAAATACATAAATACAAATGCAGTAATAACTAATACTCACCTTGGCCATGCCAATCCTCCCCAAGAGGAAGGCGTATGTCCGAATGATGTCGATAGTCCATCCTGTGATATGGAAACTCTTAGAATACCTAGAGAGTCTACCACCAGATCCTCTCGAACAACGGGTTAAAGTATTGATCTTCCACACATCCACTGTGTCGAGGCATCAATGTTTCCCACCTCATCAGTCACAGATCCTGTGCCACTGACATATCCAAAATAGCCTAAGGGTGTAAAAATACAACCCTCTCAAACATGAAATCATAGAGGAACAATCCAAAGGTAAACTCCCCTCCCCTAACTACCACACACTAGTCTAGTTGTTCCACCAGACATGCCTACATCAATCGGGCCCATGTGAACATACGACCATTCATGGCCCACTCAACAACTCCCATCTACGCCCTTAAAATGTGTTGGGTCCTCAAAACCCCATATATCCTAACCACCATCACACATAATACTTGGAGCTCTAAGTCATTAATCAAGTTGATGCTAATGGAGCCCCCATGCATCACAGTCACCCCTGAGAAGTAGCGACTGACCAATGCCTCCTCATGCTACCCTTCCGACATCCTCGGTTTCTCTGCTAGTGGATCCCCCAGATCAAGAGACCAATGATAAAGTAGATATCTATATCTACAGTAATTCATATATCATGCCCCCACACCATGAAACACTGACAGTCGGATTGTCACATATGTATGATGAATTCTAAGAGGGGCTCCTTGGTATGGATCAATGCACAATCAAATAAGCATAGTAATCCTACCTGTGCCAAGTGTCACTTGACTTGAGCATCAATGCCCATATCTCTCCTAAGAGACTCCCAGTCTCTCTCCCTCCACTGGAATGACATCCTATCTCTCGGACTGGTCACCTGCATCCACAATACAAGGTACCCTGTCAGTTCCTCATCATGAAATACTCTAAAAAAACATACAAACCTACCCCTGTGTTTTTTTTTCTAATAGTTGGGCACAATTGCGTAACTGTTTCATGAACAAATACACTCATCCGCTCAAATTTTTCATACATAGTCAAGCTTATCTGCACGATTGTTCGCCAAAAAGTCGCGCTTATCCACACGGGTGTTTGCCAAACAATCACATGGCACCTATTTCTCAAATAGTTGTGCACATCTGTGTGACTGATCTTCCCACATTCACGTGATTGTTAGTCAAACATGATAAATCATAAAGAATAACAACAACAATTGATAAATCATAAACAAGAACAACAACATGGCGGAAAAGGCATAATAGCCAACACACAATTAATTATTCACTCCAATGTTACATATTTATAGTACAATGGGTGATGCCACCTCATAGAGAGATTTTCTCTAGATCCTAAAATCTTGCATGATGACTAGGCTAGGCAATCTTAACTAACTCATTAGTCATCACTTGAGGATATATTACTAATATCCTAAATGAATAATACAAATATAGGTGACAATTTAGACTTAGTGATTGGTAAAGGTAATCCATAGGCTAACAATCCCCCCCTCAATCATAAGTCCGATCAATAATACCAACAATAAAGAATAAACTGGTATAAATTCCAAGTCTTCATACTAAAACTCCTGTGTTGAGCTTCAATGAAGAACTGCCTGAAAAACCAACAATCTGGATGCTGAACATGTTCATTTGAAATGAACTGGAAGAGAGCTGAGATATGGAAGTGAACAACTGTAATATCTGAACATTTCCTTATTGCTTGACAATTTGATCATTTTGCCAAGTATTTTAGCTAGAAGAATCTGATGTCTTCTGCTAATTGGTGAACATGTAGTATCACCACTCTACTATCAGTGTATCACTAAAAGTGCTCTCTGAATCTGTGGTTTGGGATGACCACTGACCAATATTGACACTTTTAGGTGTCCAACAACATCCCAATGTATCATGTGTATGATTCAATTGCAAGTCATTGAACCATAATCATGTCAAAGCCTGCCATCTCTAGAAAATCTGATTATGTAATCATGTGAGCCAGGATGCATGCAAATTGTTTACTTAATGTAAACTCCAATCTGATGAAAGCGAACCAAGAGAAGTGTATCAGCTTCTAGTCTGATAGATCCCTGAAAATGTCTAAGAACTCAATCATGTGCCAAGCTGCAATGCAGAAGGATCCTCTTGTCCTCTACTAGGTCGAATGACCATCTATGTTAACCAAATGTTCACATCGTTTCTCTCAAAATCAAAATCTATATGATTCAACTTAAACTTATTGAACCATAATTCTGCCAAAGTCTGTCATCTATAGACTGCAGTTTCCCATTTGACAAATTTCATGCCCATCTGGCATATTTGATGTTTGTTGTTGTCGAAACTTTTTGTCTGACAACCATCTTCAATTCCATCATCAATTCCCCCCTTTGTCAGCTGAAAGGAGAGACCACAAGTGGTTTCATGAACCATCATCACTGGAATTTTGAACTCCCCCCCTTAAGGTGCATGAGAGTTACATCATTGTACTCCCCCCTTCTAGGCTCAAGAGAGTACCATACTTGTTTCATTTGAGTACACCACAAAGTGGGCATGTGGAAACAACGACATGTTATCTCATCCCGTGAGGGCCATGCTCGAAATCTATGCCATAAGGGGACCACTTATGTGAGGTACAAAAATGTTATGTGATACAAGATTGGTCTTTACTCAAGATTGAATTCAATGCCCTTAGCGCTCACGACCGAAGTTCTTACCATTGTGTGTGATGTGTGGTGATTCTGGAGATCGTGATAAGATGCGACCAGGAGTGGATTGTATTGGAGGCCTACATCCAGACCAATCTGGAAAATCCCAAGGTTGTATTGTCCCTCCATTAACAACGATCTATATAAAATGTCTCCACGACAACTTCTTAAGTTAGCAGCCTCAACATATGGCCCCATATGAGCATGGGAACAAGCTTGGTAAGGTCGGATTGTAGAGTGTCTTGGCAGTTATTGTTTGTTAATCAACAAACCAAAATAGCACGTGGCACCTGTTAGTCTCCAATTTTTACCATATTTTTGCCTATATCATGTCAGATATACCCCCATTCCATATCCAGTATCATTCCTTTATGGCCTTACCTTGATACATTTCACATCATTTTTCCCTAAATGGAGCTATTCAAGGTATTCATATTATTTAAGTTATTTTTAATGTATTTTGATACTTTAAACTAATATTGATACTAACGTGGAATGAGTAAGGTACTTGTTTCCTTGAAATAGATTTATTAGTACTAGGTATCGGCTTGCACTTAGTGGAGATGTCAAAGATTTGCATGACATTGCCAGATTGGAATGACAGTTCTGATTTATATGATTGATTGAGTCATAGCTCAGATTTGAAATCTCGAATTTAATTTCGAAAGAACATAATGTGATGACTTAGAGCGAAATTATAGAACCATTCATTATGATTCTTATCTCTATTTTATGATTCACGCTTCTTGACACTTTGTGTCATGAAGCTGTGAACTTAGTTTTAACTAACTTCGAGTCATTTTTGGATCTAATATTCACTTAATTAAATGTACATATGTTCAAGACTATTTTTTGAAGGATCTATATAAACTTAGATCGCTCTCAAGAAATGGGGGTTATGATATATTATGTTATGCAACATTTATGATAATACAATTCCTATGCGTTATATCATTTTCTGTTAAATGACTCGAGTTTATTTGCGAATTATGGAGCATGAGGAATGAAACCGTTATGCATGGAATAATTTGAGTTAGATCTGGTTTCATTTTAGGGCGATTGCAGCTCTTGGTTGGGCCCGCCAACAGGTTCTATTCGCTTTCTCTTTTCCACAGTATAGTTAGTTTGTTTCTAGTTTTAGAATCTGCGTGTGAGTTAGTTTTTAACTTGAAGTTGCTCTGCTAAGTTCTAACTTAATCATTTTCGTTTAGTTCATTCCTAGTTTGATATTATCTCGTATATCATTGAATGTTAGAATGAGTTACTGTCAGTGTAGAATTTGAGGAATAAACCAACTGTCGATTGCACAATTTAGCTTTTCTCTTTTTTCCAGTTTCTAGTTTGATCATGATTTGAAGATAGTTTGAGTTTAGGCTTACTCTGTTTTGTTAGGGTAGCTCGCTTATGGTCTGGTTAACGGAAGCTTCCGATATTTGTAGGATAAAATAGGAAATTTATTAGTTTCACCTTTGTTAGATTTAGAACTGCTTGGTATTGAGATTAAATAAGAGGTTTTTGAAATGTTCTGTCTTTTATGGTTTAGATAGATGTTTTGATGATTAGGTGTTTAGTTAATGGTAGATAGCCTTGGGTGATTTCTTTAGATTAGGAATAGAAATAAATTTGATTAACTTAGAATTGTTTCCATTTGATTAATTAGACAAGATATGATCAGTTTTAAGATAATCATTAGGATTCAATTTATAAGAGTAAGTTTATGTTTTCTTCTCAGAATAACCTTTAGGTAGAAGTTAGAATCTTACCAGGACATATAGTGTAGCAGCGCTAAGTTCACTTACCCTGGTTTGACAATTTAGTGTTTTCAGGTAATTAAAATCTTTAATACAACAGCCTGACAGCATCGACAACAGTCTCAAGGATCTCTTCATCAACAATTTGCTTAACTAACATGCCCTTCACTCTTGCAAGATTGAAACTTTCTGGAAAGTAATAATTGAAAGTATCCAATAAAACACACTAGTTGGCTCCACGTAATCTGGAAGTGTAGGTGGAAGATTCACGCCTGGCAAGGGAAAATCCAGGGAAGGAAGAGATTTAGATTTGTTTCCTGTAATCCCTGAGAACATTCCACCATAATAGGATTTTTGTGCAATTTCTGTTCGAGAAACCCCCGGTGTGCTCGTAGAAAAAACATGTCTTCCATAAATCCTGATTTTTAGATTATTGCGAACACGCAAGGCACTGAATCGTAGCATGGTTCGTTGCAACTGTGGGAGATAGAGAGAATGGATGCTTTGCCCTGATCTACTCGGTTGCAAACCCTAGCTACCTAGCAATGAAAAGAATTGGGAAAAGCATAGAGCTTTTTTTAAATTCATACTTCTATCACTAATTAGAAGTATTACTTTATGATATTTTCACTTTTGAATAAAAGTGATAAAGGTGGAGTTAAAAAAAAGAACTTTAAACTTTTTCATCATTAAGGTGAGTGAATTTAATATGTTTTCTATTAGTAAATGAGAATGAGCATAGTGACAGTGACAAGGGGGCTTTGTGTGTTTTGGAATTTAAAAGGATATTTTCATTAGTGAAAACTCTTGTTTGACTTTTCAAAATGATATATGGAGAAATTTGAAGATCAATTCAACTTTGTAAGAATGAAATATAAGTTGAATTGTATTGTAAATGATGGGTGCATCATTGTGATTGTAAAGAGGATATCTTAATAAAATCATTTTTTTTTGTTGTCGCTCTCATCCTAGACCACCCCGAAATTAGAATAAGGGGGTCTAAGGACATTTGTGTTTGTGTGTGATTGTGAATGTGCTAGAGGGTGATTTTATCCTTGAAGATGATAATTTTTGTCTAGTCTTTGACAAATTTTATTTGGAAAATAAATGACATTTAAGTTGTTGATCAAATCGAAATTCAACAACAAGCAGATGCAAAGAATATTCAAGCACAATTAATATCAATCAAGCATTTACAATCCAGAACATGTGATCAAACATCTGCAGTGCACATTCAAGCATTCAAATTTTTTCATCTAGTTCTCAACAACAATTCTTCATCAAATCACTGAAACAACAAACTAGTCAAGCTTGTAAGCAAAGGAGAATTGGGTTCAAAAGCATCGACAACATCTTCAAATTTGAAGATTAATTCAACTTTGAATCATGATTTATTGTAACTTGCAAATAGTTCTTTTGTAAGTTTACTTGTCTTTATAAATCAAGTGAAATTGAAATTGTCATAAGGTGCATTTTCGGCTGAGCCCGACACCCTAGAGTGATTTTTGAGTCGTAATTGACAAGGATGAGTACTTGAAACTCATATCATTGTAATAATTTGGGATGCATTTTCGGTGGTAACGGACATCCTCAACTTCTTGGAAGCAAGTTCAAGCAAATAAATTCAAGTGAGCGAGAAATAAATTTAAGCGAGCGAGAAGAGCAAGTGAACGAGAAGTTCAAGCGAGCATTCTCAAATGGAGCGAATTCATGAATTATTAGAGTTACTGAACACTCTAATAAACACCACTGAAGACAACACAATTACATTGAACAAAGAAACTCTTCAATCAGTGATAACTTGTTTGCAAGTGACACAAGCTAAAGTTAGACTTCTTCAATCTCTATCCCAACTATTGAATGATGAGTTGACTGATCTCAAAAATCAACAGTCGGTGAATTGTTCCAAACTAGTTTTTGTTCAGAACAACCCTCTCTATGATGATGATGATGATGATGTTTTTGATAACCAACCATTGAAGGAACAACACAGTGATACAACTTCAGAATCAGTTTCAGACGAAGTTGAATCTATTCATGAACCTACAAATGTCCTCGATAGATGACAAATCCTGATGGATTTCCTCAGCGATTACACAACAATTACGACACACACACGAATTGGTCTCTACTGAGCGATTACACGCATTGCCTTCGAACTGATGGATATGCAGTTGTGATAATTCTGCTTCGGCTTTGGAATTCAGTTGGAAACGCATAGTCTTACCATAGAATTCAATCTCAAGTAAAGACCAATCTTGTATAACATAAAAATTTTGTACCTCACATAAGTGGTCCCCTTATGGCATAGCTTTCGAGCATGGCCCTCATGGGATGAGATAACATGTGGTTGTTTCCGCATGCCCGCTTTGTGTTGTACTCAAATGAAACAAGTATGGTACTCTCTTGAGCCTAGAAGGGGGGAGTACAATGATGTAACTCTCATGCACCTTAAGGGAGGGAGTTCAAAATTCCAGTGATGATGGTTCATGAAACCACTTGTGGTCTCTCCTTTCAGATTGCATCGATAGTGACGGTCCATTCCCTGTTGAATCGATCTGCAGATGCCATCTTAATGCTTCCACCAGTCTATAGTTTACTATGCCCATGGTCTAAGGATATCTGCGATCAGGATATGGATGGGCATCCACAGATCTATATGCTCCTCTAATTGATACGCGACCCTCTAAAAATAGTCACAGCTTGACGTTTTTCTTATCTGGAAAAATAGAAAATAATGTTCTATTATATTTTTGTTGGTGGCGGGTTTACATCTGGTGAATAGGATGTATTCGGATGGGATTTCTTCACGTTAACCTTTGATTCATGGATCTGCACCTTGAATCCAATAGAGATTCTCCACTAGCAATAATATGACAGATAGATACTCCTCCAATCCATGCAACAAAGTCTCTCTGGAGAGTGCGTGAGGAGAAGAGCAGCCACCAGGTCATGTTTTATGAGAAAAAGTAAGGAAGAAGAAGTTTGCTTGATTGTCGTTGATTTCAATCCGACTGAGCCATCATTTCAAAGATCCAAGCCGCCATTCTGTTTTCAATTAAAGAGATTGTGTTGTGTATTAGATCGGATAAAAAACTTACAAATGTCCTCGGTAGATGACAAATTCTGACGGATTTCCTCAGCGATTACACAACAATTATGACACACACATGAATTGGCCTCTCCTCAGTGATTACACACATTGCCTTCGAACCGACGGATCTGCAGTTGTGAGAATTCTAATTCGGCTTTGGAAGTCAGCTGGAAACACATATTGACCATTTTGCGAAAAATGGATCTGTAAATCGTCCAATTTATGGTTGTTGGGCAGATCCAAGTCGTCAAATTTCCAAATCATAGATCATATCTATGCACAAAATATTCAGATCGTTGTCACTTGGAGCTCATCGATTGTTCTCTTGCAATATATTTCACCATAGAAAATCACAAATAATCGCTCTCTTCAAACATTTTTAGCCACCATCTCATTTTTCTTTACGTAGAGAGGCATCAATAGCGTAGAGTTTTGACAGCGCTCCAGTAGTAGATCCTTCACATGGAAGTTCTTGAATATGTGCACAACTCATCAAAAACATTAACAACAACAACAACAATCAAATACACGCAATAGCGACCTCCTCTACGCAGATGCGACCTATTGTGCTAGCTTTTAACGGAATGCTTTGAAGACAGATCCTCGACAAGGTGGAGGAACATCTCCTCATACTCGTAGCAGGCTCTTGAGCATGGCACTCATGTTATTTCATTACCCTCCAAGTGCTTTGGATATTGGGCAGATCAACAAGATTGATCTTGACTTGAACGACTGATTGAAGGCTGGAGAAAAAAAAAACACTCTTTTTGAGATGCTGCTACAGTCTTACGATGATCCCAGATCGAGTTCTTCTCGACCAAATAAATGAGTGTAGATTTTCATAACTCAAAACCATAACCACCAATCCATTGAGGGGAAAAAACATCTGCAAATCCATGTGGAGGGCAGATTCAATTACTAATCTGGGACATAACTTGATTGATGGCACACAAAAATTGCACAAGGAAGATTCAAATGTAATTTTTCACCACGCCGAATTGGATTGCACCTCACCTCCCATGGAAAACTACCATGGTGAAGCAATCAGGTCCTTAAGACCATAAGAGCTCTGATACCAATTGATAAATCATAAAGAAGAACAACAACAATTGATAAATCATAAACAAGAACAACAACATGGCGGAAAAGGTGTAATAGCCAACACACAATTAATTATTCACTCCAATGTTACATATTTATAGTACAATGGGTGATGCCACCTCATACATAAATTTTCTCTAGATCCTAAAATCATGCATGATGACTAGGCTAGGCAATTTTAACTAACTCATTAGTCATCACTTGAGGATATATTACTAATATCCTAAATGAATAATACAAATATAGGTGACAAAACAATTGGGCATATAATCACCTGCCCTCCATGTGCATGAAAACCCAAACCTCACACACATATGCACAGATGTTGATGATATAGTCGCACACTTCTTGTGGCCTCAATAGTTAAAATTTCATACATGTGTGTGGGATCATTTGATCGACCTTGCGGATCTCCTACCGTAGCCAACAATTGGTCGTACAACCATCTGTACATTCCCCTACCCTCCCAAAAGCACACCTACACTATGCAAGAGTTTTTGACGGCTTACTTGCATCTCTCACTATTCGAAACTGACCATGTCTACTCTCTCACTGCTCAGAAATTTCCACTCAACAACTCTTTGACCTCCACAACAACAAGTACAAATGAGGTGGCTACATGGGACCCATTCCCTTATATATGCCCTTTGTCCCAACTTCCCTCCCTCCTTTCAGGAGCATTTGTGCTCTATTTTTCACACCACTCGCACCCATGGGATCTAGATTCCCTCACCTTCACAATGATACTCTCATATTCTCTTTTCAATCAAGAGCCCCAGGGACCCCCTTTGGCTACCCCAGGCACAAGTACAGATCCCTTGTCCACATTTCCTTATCATGCAACTGTTATACACATGTTTTATTTTTAGGAGATATGTTTCACATCGGGTATTTGGTTTGAATGTGTAGATTTTCATCCACAACCCCTTGTCACACCATTAGTTATGGCCTATGTTGCCTCCTCCAGGTATATATTTCTAACTCGAATACCCTTCAACCGTTTGCTCATAGTTTCATTTCTCAAACATTCCTCTGGAAAATCATCCTCAGGTTTACCCCACCCAGCTTTGCGATACCATTGCCTCCATTCACCTTCTGATACCTCCATCTGATATCTCTCCCCCCCCACGAGTTCTCCCACATTTATTTACCCCTTGGCATACTGACACTCATGCTATTCTAACCATTAGGATTGGGAGTCCTAGTAGTGTTACATCCTACAGAAATAACCTCATGTTTCTTCCTCCTCATCATGCTACCCACCCTCTAATGGGATCCCACCTTATAATTCTCGGTTATATTTAGTGCACATCCGCATTCTCATCAACCTTCCATACCATACACCATCACTTTCTCAGTTGTAACATCACCCTCCATTCATCTACCTAGTATAGAAACTAACCAATGGGGCCTCTACCCTTCTTTACTTGTGCCTTATATTTTCCAAGCCATATTGCACCAGGGCACCCATTTCCGTACCTGTACGTTCAACCCATTAATCATTCATTTGGTAAGTGTAAACATAACATTTTATGTTTCAACAAGTACAGTATATTTTGGCCATCTCACCCGATGGATTTTTTTCTTCCTTGGCACATCGAAACCCCAATTACCCTTGGTTGTGGCATCTCATTACTCTCCCACCCTACCTAATCCATTTGTATCCAATCCAAAAATTTTACCACCATTAGACCTTTGTGTCCCTTATCATCTTGTACTTTTCCCTATGCTACACCCCCTTTCAGTTTCACCCCTTCAACACAATTTTCCCATGTTTTATCGTCCACCTTACACCAAATAATACATTGTGGTTGCTGCCAACCATCAACATCCCCCAAAAAAGGGAATTTCTAGGATCCTGTATATTCTAGACGTGATTCATGATTATCACCCTCTTTCCTGGTACCATTATAGTTTCTGCCACCATGTTGATCACACCAGGTATCTAGAATCCATTCACTTTTGATCATCATGTTACTTTTCATGTCGACCTCAATGAATTTCTATAAAAGTGACAGTATCTTGGCCCTCATTTCATTGATAATGAGTGGACTTAGATGACACATAGAGATTCATCATTTCTCTTTGATGTCATTGATCCCCATGACATTCGACTCTAGCACAATCTCATGTCGCGGTGGATCTTACTTTGCAACCATTGTAGTTTTCAGTAGCAGTCAAATACCTCTGAGTCCCTCACCACTCGGTTCAGATCCACCTCAGTCATCAAAATCGTCATCGGTTGTCCTTTTCACCCCTGAGGGCACTGCAAATATCTACTTTGTCAACACGTTCAATTACTCTTACCTTTCGATGATCTCATGATATGAGCATGGGGCATGCCCACCTCGTTTGTACAAACATTTTTTTTTTCATTTTTTATACCCTACTATGTATTGATCTAACGTCCCCTATCCCTCTGAAGGATAACTCTTGATGCTCCTCACATGAAAGTTTTCTCAATTTATACTCAATATCATTGTCCAAAGAAAATATGATGTATTTCGGCTATACGTATGCTCCTAACCTCACACATCAGGGGGCATCTGTTATTGTCAGAAAATGGCTCACTACAACTACAGACAATGGATGAGGAAACAAGTAAGAAAAACACAACATACTACCAATATTCATGGAAGGATTACATTCAGTTTGGAAAGAAAATAAAAAAACTATACAAAAGTGGTTCTGGAAATCTATGCACATTTAGTCAAAGTTGTGTGTGCACATATGCGTGGAATAACATAGTGTACAACATGCACAGTGCACGACTGGAAGTTGAAAGACTCGCTCGGATGCTAAAATGGTGCATCAATAAATTTTATCGAGCCTGAACCATTTTTGGGATGAAGGAAACCTTCCCCATATCCAAAATCGCCCTCAAATTTCTCCGTGGGATCACTGAAAGGGATTGGAAGTACCTCCAAGGGCTTCCCATTCACACTTAGAACTAGATGAGAAAAATGTTTCCATCCTCTTATAAATAAAGGGCCATTGTATGCAAAAAAGAAGAAGCAATTGAGTATTGTTATGATTCTCATTTTTAACTTTGGGAAGCCACCTTCCTCTTGGAAAGATTTGAGCATTCATAGCAAGTGTTAGAGATATCTCCCCTTGATTAGTTCATCACTCTTTCTTCACCATTTTCCTTTGTTATCCATTGATATTAGAAATAAGACTTTGTACTTGGGGACTCAAGAACCTTCCCAAGGAGGAAGAGGGGACTCATAAGTTCCCATATTTCTCTAAGGAGAGTCAATTTGAAGATCAATTTACTTGGTATATCTCTCTTGTGTTTTCTTTGTGCATTCATTTCAAGTTATTATTTTCTTAGTTTAGATTTATTTCCTTGTTTTTTATCTCTTGTTTCTTTATGTTAGTTGAACCACTAACCAACTAAATCTTTGTTGTGATTTCTGGATAACCTAACTAGATAGTTAAGGGACTCCTTTTTTCTCACTCTTGTGAATAAAAGAACCCAACATACTTGATTGATTCAACTACAAAATTGAGTTAGTTGATTGAATTGAAAGGAGAGGATTAAACATGCATCTTCCAAAAAATAAGGCAGACGATCCTCTCCACCTATGTAATGAAAGTCAATGTCTAGCTGATGAGATCGACTTCTTTTCGACATTAGTCAATTCCTAGCCGATGACATTTTATTGATTCTATAAAATTACGGTACTGACAAAAAGAGTTTTTTTAGTTTTACTAACAATAGAGTCTTAGTAAGTCATCCTTCGTGTATATGAATTGCAGACTCCAAGATCTGAAAGTTTAAAGAAGTATATCCATGACTCAACAACAGACAAATAAGATTGATGAGAATCAAGAGCAGTGAGTATATAGTGATTGAGCACTCCGTTGAAATATTGACATTGATAGATGAAATATTTGAAGCATCTTAGTGAGAAGAGCACTTACAAGAGAGCACTCATGATGAGCATTAAACATGAAAAATTTTCAATAGATGAAGGAATTCAAGAAAGAGACATATCATGAAATACACATACCAGAGCTTAAAAGACAAGATGATGACATAAGAACATTTGAATTGATTAAGCCCCTTGGTAGAAGAGTTTCAAAACAGTTCCCTAGGTTGTGACAAATAAATGAGAAGAATGGTAGGATTGGCTTATTGGATGATGTTCTAGACCCTCTCCGAGTCCAAAAAAATATTCCCTATGTGTGACAATTCAATGGAGCAGCCCTATAGAGAACCTCGATGACTCTTGGGAGGAATAGAAACTTGCAAGTGAGAATGGAAACTAGTGGATCCCAACAAGAAATCAGAAGAGTCGATCATATGGAGATCGAGGATTTGGGATAAGTGATATATAGTCATTTAGATCCATTGGAAACCATTCAAAGTAAAGCTTGTATACATGTATCCTCCTATACAGTTGGTGTTTGTTGCGACTGATTTACCTCTATAGACTGGTATGCATTGTTGATGCACAATAAGGATATTTCTACAAGAGTAGAGACCCAAGACATTGTTTCACACTTGCTCAAGACAAGAACGGATTTGAGTTTGTGGGATATGTTAAGGGGGCTTCTTAGGCCTCACAAATGTCATCATACTTGCAAATATAGTGGATAAATATATGTTTATAATGGGTAAATGGGACTAAATGAATGATTAGTTGGAGTGGGTGCAACTACTCCAACCATACATATCATTGTATAAATACCTTTTTGGAACCTACGAGTGTTATGTGCCCAACCCAGGTTGCGGCGAAGAGTATTATTACTAATGTACATTGTCACATAGATCCACTTTGTATTGTTATGTGGCTATGTTGTTATCATATCATAGCTCTACTATGTAAAATATCATGGCTACAAACTGATCGAGTCATGGAGGTATGGATCCACATTGTATGTTTGGTGGCCATATCCTTAGTCAAT
Organism: Picea sitchensis; assembly: GCA_010110895.2. Lineage (NCBI taxonomy): Eukaryota > Viridiplantae > Streptophyta > Pinopsida > Pinales > Pinaceae > Picea > Picea sitchensis. Next base: position 24,642 of record SNQJ01S0050766.1, on the reverse strand, counting down.
ATTTTCATGGATCCACAGTGTATTGGTTGGTGGCCATGCGTTAAGTCTATTTGCACTGAGCATGGGTATTCCTACCTCAAGAATGATATATATACTCTTTGATGTTTTTTTTTCAAATTCCATTCGACTCTCCTTTTTAACACCCCTTGATGCACATATTTTTGTAAAGTGTTTCAACCATCAACTTATCTTTTGAATTCACACTTTATGGGGCATATGTTACACACCAAATTCCCACACTACCAAATGTTTGTTTATCACACTTTAGTGAGGGATAATTTTTCATAATCCCTAGACATGTTGTTATGAGAAATATTACCCTATAGACAGGTTAAGATCCCCTTTGGACCAAGACCCCTTCTTTGGTCCAAAGATAGAAGTAAAAAAATTGTTGCTACTTTCCTTATATATCTAGTTCATTAACCTATAGAAAGAAGGATAAAGAAACACTTGTTTTCCAAATTTTTTCCTGATTGCTTCATCCTTTTCCCTCACTCTAATTCCTCCAACGATCAAAGAGACATGCAAGACAAAATAAAAAAATTTCTACTTCTACTATATTTCGTTAGATAAAAACTAGATCTATCTATACCTGATTTAACTTAAGAATGGACACTATCATGAACACAATAGAGAAATGAATAGGTCAAGTTAATATTGAATGGAAATCCAAAAAATGGAATTTAAAAATCAAGTTGATGTCGTTGCAATCTTCTCCAGGCTCTCCTCATCCATCCCTTGCATGAAAGTCCTTAGATCAATGCTTTCAATGGATTTCCTTCTCTCAGGATCAAAGGTTTGACACCTGAAATCTTCCCCCTTTAACCTTGGAAATGCCTTCAATTTATAGGATTCGAAGGCTCAACCATCATGGGATAATTAGGGAATTGGTTGAGGATGTGGCTCCAAGAGTTGGGATTTTATCCCAATATAGTGCCATAGGATATAATTTGACCCAAAAAAACCTCATCCCTTCATAGTTTTCCCTTAATAAATGGCGATATTTTCCATATTTTCCTCTAACCAAAGTGGCTCTCCATCTGAATTAGAGATAGGGCACCAGTGGTGCTCCCTTAACATGGAAAGGGGAGCACTGACACTCCCTATACATGGGCAGGGGGTGCCACCCTTCATAAATTCTCAAATAATGGTTTATTTTCCAAGTAAAAGGCATGTTTTTGGCCTTTAAATGATGGGTTTATTCCTCCAACACGACTTAGGGATCATGGAAAATATTTTACATCGTGTCAAAAAGTTGCGACACTTGAATAATGAATGCGAAACTTGGTAAGGTTCATATGGAACTTGACAAATTGTATGCAACACTTAACAACGTGCATACGACATTTTGTGACACTTGCGAAACTTAGGGTGTGACACTTAAGTGTGGCATTTTGATGTGTAATAGATGCCCCCTAAAGTGTGAGGTCAAAAGAGAAATTGATGGCCAAAACACTTTACAAATTCTTCAATGCAAGGGTGATAGAGTAGGAGAACCTAACAGAATATGCAAACAACCATCAAATAATATAAATATAAGTTTTCATTCTCGAGGCAGGCATAGCTATGCTCGGAATACGAGTTGACCCAAAGCATGATTATCGACCAATACACTACAAATCCATGAGAATATTGACTAAGAATATGGCCACCAGGGATACAATGTGGATCCATACCTCCATGACATGAACTAATCGCAGCCACGAAAAAATACACAGTGGAGCTATGAGATGACACAACATAGCCACAGATCAATACAATGTGGATCTATGTGACAATATCAGTAAGATTGTCAACGTGGAGATTATATTGGAATATTGTAAATGCTCAAATGATCTCTATTGCAACCTGGGAAAAGAACATAACAAAGTGAACGTCCAACCTAGGGTCTTCGTCTGATCCCAAAATGATACGAATCTAGTCATGCGAATAGATGACTTGATGTCAAAAATGGTAGAAACCACTTGATTACCGATCATTGAGGTATACCATTAACAAGTGTGATGAAAATAACCAATGATGAAAATGATTCCAAAGGTACCTTTAGTACATTCCATCTAATGTGAATAAATGAGCTGAAGTTGAACATTCGTGGAATCATCTGATCAGAGGTCAATGGTGTAAACCTACCATCGAAAGCAAGGAGGGTTTCCATTGAGGCATGCAGGTTCCATGGACCAATTTTCTTCTAAGTCTAATTCCCATATGATGTTCTAAAGTCGATAGGAATGGACTCATTGAAGAAGGGCCATGATGTATCCCCCATCATCAACCTAAAACTGCTAAAGGAAAGTTATGTAAGATGGTGGATTAAATGAATATGGACTAACACAGGAATGGAAACTGGTAATACTACATATAATTGGTTTGGAATTAAACTTCCTTTGAACATTGTGAGGCATGACAAATGACTTGATACCATTGAATCGACGAGTACCAAGATCATCATGTGACGAAAATAACAACACTCTTCATCTGGAATGAAAAAGTATAAAGAAACATGGAATTAGTATGACTAATATAGAAGTAGATTACCCAACTGTAAGACGAGATGCAAACAAGTGCCATGTTCAAGAGAGACAAAAATAACTTCCATAATGGATTCCAAAAAACTTGACCCACTTCTTTCAATTCCCCCTCCCCACCATGATTGGTGAGTACATATTTGTATTTTAATGATCTTGAGGAGGATAACAGATGCTTGGTATAGCTCATCTTCAATGAGTGCCTCAACATATGTTTAACAAATCTGAAGAAGGATCAGTTCGGTCCCGTATGGGTCCTAGAGTTTTGTCCCATATAGGTCGTTCAATGCATAATTTTATGAGTCCAACTAAGGTAAACTTGATGGGTTTTCACGTTTAGAGAGTCTGAAAAGAACTTAAATATGACACCATGGGTGAATTTTTTGTAAATTTAGTCTCCCAAGCCCGAAAAAAGTGTAAACAAATACAAGGGAAAACTCTTCTAGTCATGCTTGACTAGAGTATTCATTTTTTTTAATTAGTCCTATGAGGTCGAAAAAGAGATAAACTACCACTCGAAAGATGCCCTTTCAAAACTTTTAACGAGTGTGAAAGTAAGCAAGCTCATCCGAAAATATTTTCATGTTTAGGAATTCTAACAATATCTTAAAGAAAACTCCAAAGAGTTCCTTTTTCATATAGATTTTATGAGTAACAAAGTTACCAACTTAATGAGAATTGTGACCTCAAAACGAGAACGCTGGCCCAAAAAACTCATATTTTTGCAAAACAAAACATGAAAATCAACCCCAAATTGAAAAGTGGTGCTGCTGGTAACACCAATTTTTCAAACGGGGTCAAAATTACAACATTTTTCAAGAACGGCCTTCAAAACTCATACAGTAGATCAAAAAAACCTTAAAATCAACACTTAAATAAAAAATGATGTTAGATAAAGAAAAATGTTTTTTTCAAAACGTTAAAATTAGATATATTTTGAAATCATATTTTTAGTAGTTGGTACCATTAAAACCAAAACCTCAAAACCAACTATCAAATTGAAAAGTACTGCTAC
>SNQJ01S0050766.1:0-21092 GCA_010110895.2 Picea sitchensis | reverse complement strand
AAAAAAAAAAAAAAAAACAAACAAATATATATATGATGATGATGACGATTAACGTCCACTAAGACCGAATTGGTCTATTGGACCTTAAGAGGGTAATTTATTACTTGCGATTCTTTAGAAGTTTGTTTATGTGCTCGAAAAACATTAAGAGAAGCTTTCCAAGATCACCATACTTTTGTTAAGTTAAGAGGTTAGGAAGGTTGGTAGTGCGACAAATATTTTGAAAATGAGATCTAATCTGGGTATAGGATGGACAATATAAGAGAAAGTGTTTTTCATCTTCAACCTTCTTAGTGTCACAAAGGTAACACACTCTTTCATCCCATGGAGTTTTAGGAATTGACCAATCCCCAATTTCACTATGGAGCTCGTGAGAATTTGTTCTTATCTTAGCAATGCTTATTTTTTTCTTTACACTTGGCAAGACAGATAGATATTTTGATCTTCTAGATTAGGGTTGATTACATCCTTATAATACCTTAATTATATTTTTCCCTCTAACTCTTTATCACACAACATTTTCTCTTTAAATTTAGATTTGACGTCTTTTTTAATAGTATCTTTATTCGGAAAAATTGTGTCTTCCATGATTCCATGTTGGGCCCTTCGTTTTTGAGAAAGAATTGTGCAAGTTTTGAATAAGCATGATTCACGCAATCTTCATCAGAGGCTAGAAGGAAGAATAATAGAAAGCAGTTGTGGAAGCCAGTGCAACACCAGCTAAGCAACAAACAGTTGCAACATAACAAGAAAGCGAGCAATCCGAACAAGAATACATAACCCAAATATATACATGACTAAATATAATTGTAAAAGGTTTGGTGTTGTTGTTCATTCAATTCATTAGTTCATTCATTCAGGATTAGATTAGAGTTGGGTTGAGTCATGTCTATCAGAGTCACCCAAGCTATTGGGATTAGTTGTTGCTACTTATTGTAAGTCGAGAAGAGTAGAGTCTGTAATGAATGAGACCTATCAGTTGGGGAATTAGAAATCTGTGGCTGAGGCCTAGAGTCAAGAGTCTGTAATGAACATTTCTATGTAATTCTGAGTCTGTAACGCAAGAAATATCTCTAAGATAACATGATGAAGGAGAACCAAACTTTCAAAATATGATGTGTCTTTGGATGTTTACTTATGCATTAGATTGTTCCTTCATGGTTTATGAGTTTTGTTTGATGGTTCTATGTTTAAATCGTTGTTCATAACGTAAGTATGTTCAATTGTTGTGGTTAGATTTTTTAGATCTGATGTTGTCTCTTGCGTAAGAACAAGAATGAGTTCCAAATGATCTATGGATCCTCTTTAGTTTTTCCCTACCCTTCCTTATCTATCTGTCTTAGTAGCTCTTCGGGTGAGACTTCTTCTCTTCGGAGGAGATGAAAATGCCAACACTCTAGACTACATGGTACCTTTTGTTGGTAATCTGAGAAGAAACTTGGTCTGATCAAATTTGCACCAACAAAATATTTTCGTTGTCGGGACCCGTGTAAAAAGGGAACCTGTAGGAAGAATTCTGCCACCGATCCATATATCTGGCATCGATCAATGGTGGGAAAGAAACTGTGACACCTTCATATGGAAAGAAGAAGAACTAAGAATAAAATCAGTGGGAACTACTACAAAAGCAATCTTTTACTCGGAAAGATCAAGCGACCAGTACGAGATTTTTTGGGTTAAATTCCCGGGAGAATTTTTTCACTGGATCAAGAGACTCCAAGAAGCTCTAGAGTTCTATGGATGGGTCAAGAAGATCTATGCGTGGGATACCGACAAGTTAGCAACACTCCACATGCTGGATTTCCCAGTCACATGAGCTGTAGATTTCTGGGTTAGCACCACGATAGAAGGATACATAATTGAATTTGCAGCTGAAAACCACCAGTCTTTGTCGTGGGCAGAAGAAATTTTCAAGAAAGGTGCAAGGGGAAGAATGTTAAGAGAAATCCCCCTATGGATTAAAGCTTTCTTGGTGAAGGAAGGGATGTTGATTATGTCCTCGACCGAGATGGCAGCGTAAACACCCTCGCTTGGGGTTGGGCGAGATGGGGTGAGAGTCATGGCATGAGAAAGGGGAAGTTTTCTTTGACAAATGAGGGGGAAAACACAAAAAATGGATTCGAGAGATAAGCGAGCCTTGAAGAGAGCCGCCATAGTTGACAAATGGTGGTGTGGAAAGATCAAGAAAGCCATAAGATAGTTTGAAAAGTTGAGGAAAGAAGGAGGATCTGAAGAGGTAGAGGAAAGACAAATGGAAGAACTACAGAGGTTGAAAAGACAGGAACGACTGGCCAGTCAAAGATTGAATGAGAGAGAAGAAAAGAGAGAAAGAAGTCCCGAGGAAGAGGGACGTGAAGAAGAAAGTGTGGAGGTGGGAGAGAAGGAAGCTGACATGAATCTTGGAGGAGAAAGAGAAGATTCAGCCCCGATGATAGGAGAAATCGAGAATCTGGCCAAAGAGATCATCCCATTGGAAGCTAACGAGACCCCCCAGATCAAAGAAAACTTCCCCAAAGCCAGTGGCACCAGCCACGAATCACCCATACCCCAAGTGCCTTCTATACAAGCAGTAAGTCCGATACTACCTTCTCATTTTGTTCCAGTACAATTAATTAGTCAGTCTCAACCAGGAAGTGAGAGGACAGGGAGGATATTGGGATCCCCTGGTAAATCACAAGCAGGACCATTAGGATTCATAATGATAGGAACAACAAGTTCAGTAATGGCCATCCATATGGGAGGTTCGATCACTAGATACACAAGATTTTGGGGTAAGGGAGATGAAGATGTTGAGCAACATTGGTTCTTGTGCAAAGCAGTCTAGAGATCTAGAGGGACTCTAGATGCAAATAAGTTGGTCGAGTTCTAGACTACCTTGAGAGGTCATGCTCTCAAGTGGTACATGAATATCATCAAACCAAGAGTGCCAAGGATGCAAGGTCAATCATTCACACTTGACTAAGTACGAACAAGTTTCATAGTAGAATTCAAACTGCTCTAGTCAAAACAACAGGCTCTGTCTGAGTTGCACAAAATTTAGCAGAGGGAAGGTGAATCATATTGGGAGTATAGCCAGAAGTTTAAATATGCCATAAGAAGGTTAGCACATCCAATCCATGAAGAAAATCAAAGGGAATGGTACATTCAGGGGTTGTATCCTCTGACCTGGATTCCACTAATGCAACAACGGATAGCCACATTGACAGATGCCTTGGAACAATCAATGAAGATTGAATCCATTGCAAGATACCCTGGGAACCTGAGAGTAACCAGACCCCCAGTAGATGCGAATCTGGCACAACTACAAGGGAACATATCGACACTTACAGAAAAGATTTAGGAGTTGACGATACCTAGACCATGACGACCATAGGTTTGGTGCACGGGATTCTATACGGAAGGTCATTTGGTGACCGAATGTCCATGACTGAGGGGACTGGAACCTCCTTAGAATTGTATGGTACCCCTAGCAGGATCGACGAGAGGAGTTGCGCAAGTATCGATGAACCCACCATTCCATCATCCCAGGAGGCCAAGCAACACCAATATCGAAATATTGTGAGATCTATCGAACCCATGGGCATGGACCAAGGTAGTGCCCCATAATTTATAAATATTCGACAATGCCAAACATAGTACACTACGCGTTCTATGCATCCACCATGCATACTACCAACAAATTTAGAGCGTTGGACGCTCTTGCGAACAGGATAGACCAAACAACATTCAAGGTGAATGAAAACCTGCAGGGACCAGGAAGAGGTCAAGGAGGTGGAGCTAGAGGAGACTTCAGAGGATGAAGAACTGGGGGAAGAGGATCGAGTAGAGGTTACAACTATGAGGAATAGGGTCACTTGGCTAGATATTTTCCGCATCCAAGGCAACCATGGTGCTCTCACTGCAGAACCAATGGACACACAACCAAATACTACCCATAGCTAATTACAAAGTTGGAAGACAGAGTACAACAAAGAGGAACTAACCTTATCAGTTCAGAGATCAAGATGATTTCTATGGGACAATTGCCAAACCTTAACATTGTCACTCAAGGAGGAGAGAAGACAGGAGTTGATGTTGATAATCTACCTCAGATTCAGAAAGCAACACCTAAAGAAGACATGTATGACCCCCTAAAGAAAAAAAATTTCTTTAAAGATGTCATAGAAGTATTCCAAAATATTTCTAATCATGAAATGCAAGAGAACCCCCCTCAGCCGATTGTATACCCTAAGGTGGCACAAGTCCCTGCTTCACCCCCTGCACCCAGAAACCCTGTAGGCATACCAAGACAACTTGAGAAACCTCAAAACGCAGTTGACCTCTGGTTTCAATTATTCTCTGACATTCTGGGGAATGATCAATTGACAGAGAAGTTGCACAATGCATTGTACCTAGTTTTAGGGAATGAAGAAACCTTAGAAGTAAGGATTCGGGCTAACCTTCCTGAGAAGAGTACTCAGAGAGTCCAATGATGAAAAGTAAGAACCAACAAATAATTCTGACTGGTAGCCTAGTTAGATGACTTCGGAATTAAAGACGTCATGTTGGACCTAGGGTCATATGTGAAAATTCTTCCCAAGAAGACCTGGGAAGCGTTAGGCAAACCGAGACTGAAATATTCCCCAATTAAATTAATAATGGCAAACCAATACTATATCTTTCCCATAGGAAGACTAGAAAATGTGGAAATCGATGTAGCAGGAGTGAAAACAGTGGCTGACTTTAAAGTCATTGAGATCATGGGAGACAAGGGCCCCTACCCTGCGCTACTTGGCATTGATTGGGCCTATGACAATTATGCAGTAATTGACTTAAAGAAAGGTACCATGACTTTTGAAGCCGAGGGAATCAAGGTAGTTCAACCTTTGGATCCGTATGTAGGACCCAAGTACATAGAACCAACAGACAATAATATGGAAGGAGAAGGCCTAGACTAGTTGTACACTGTAATAACTGGGACAAGAAACAATTATATAAACTCCATTGTGGATGGATCAGTAAGCTGGAGAAGTATACAGTCAGCAGACAAAGATTCAAAACTGGCTTTTGATTGTTGGCAACAAGGTTTGCATGAAAGATTCTCAAGAAGATGCACAACTATCAGAATGATGAGATGGGTTGGGACCGAAATCATAGAACACCCAGTATATGATGGCACCTCAGAGCTAGACAATTTTTTGTAGAATATGGAAGAAACTATGGGAGAAGATCAAAGAATCTTTGTACTAGATATATCTTTCCAAAACACCCCCGTCAGATGGTGGACTACTCATAAAGACACACTCAGAACTTGGGATGAGGTGAAGCAAGCTCTCAAGTACAGGTTCTGGAATAGGGAATAATTAGAATAAAAAATGCAGACAGATCTCCATGTTGCGCAACTGTTCAGTAGAGAATCATATCCTAGGATAAACATTCAACAGTGTGTGGCATAGTGGCAGGCCACAAAGATACCCTCTCACTTCTGGGTTCAGGTGTTCCCCCATTCTCTAGTCCCAATCCCGAAATCTCGGTTTATACATAAGGAAACCAGATGACAGACCTGCGATTGGAAGATAGTGGCAGCTAAATTTTGCAAAGACTACTCATTCACAAGTACCTCGAGCTTGAACTGGTCCTACAAAACATTAAAGAACTTCTTTTTACATCCAATAGTGATAACAGATCAGTCTTTGTAGTGTTTCCCAAGCATACACAAGAACTTCATAATAAACTCCACTTACCTTTGATTGAAAAGACTATAGAATGCTATCAAATTAGCAAAGCTTCATAAAGCCTAGACAAATTAGAAGAATTGGGAAACCTAGCCATCAAAGAGACTGAGGGGAACAGAGAAATCCAAAACACCATACCTAGCCAGACCGATAGTTCCTACAATCACCCTTTGAAATTGTAGAAACTTAACATAGGGACCGAAGAGCAACCAAAAATAGCTTTGGTGGAAGATTACTGGGATGATAAAACTAGTCAGGAAATATAGAGTTTACTGAGGGAATACAAATATTTGTTCCCAAATAATTTTTTCGAATTAAAGGGAATCAAAGGAGTTATGGGAGAAATGAAGATTGAGTTAAAACCGGGATCCAAGCCTGTCAGACATAGGCCATACCGTCTTAACCCAAGATTAAAATAGAAAGTCAAGAAGGAGATTGATAAGATGTTAGAAGTAGGTCACATTTTTCCCATAGAAGAAGCATAATGGGTTAGCCCGATAGTCATTCAAAGAAAGAAAGACACCGAGGATATTAGAGTCTATGTGGATTACATAAGCCTCAATTTAGCCTGTGTGAATGACCCTTTCCCAACACCCTTTACCGATGAGGTCCTAGAATAGGTTGTGGGGAAGGAAGCATACTCATTTACAAATGGATTCTTAGGATACCATCAAGTTAGGATTGTTGAAGAGGACAAGAGAAAAACCACCTTTATTACTGAATGGGGATCTTTTGCATACAATGTGATGCCATTTGGTTTAAAGAACACCCTTGCAGTTTTCTCTAGAATTGCGATAGAAGCCTTTAGAGAGTTCATTCACAAGTTCATAGAAGTTTATATGGATGATTGGACAATATATAGTCTACTTAAGGAACATGTTGCATTTATAAGGCTAATGTTTGACAAATGCAGAGAGTTACAAATCTCATTAAGCCTCAGGAAATGTATCTTTTGTGTGCCACATGGAAATTTGTTGGGCCACATAGTCTGTCAAGAAGGAGTATTGGTAGACCCATCTAAAGTTGCGGAAATTGTGAATATGAAGCCACCTACGAGTATTAAACAGTTTCTCTCCACACTAGGACATACAGGCTACTATCGCAAGTTCATTCGAAGATATGCTAACATTACTGCACCTTTGGAAAACCTCTTGAAAAAGGCTAAAACATTCCAATCGACTCTCAAATGTGACAAAGAATTTGACACACTTAAGAAGAAACTCATTACAGCACTGATTCTAATATTCCCAGACTGGGAGAAGGAATTTCAGGTCCATGTGGATGCTTCAGGAATTTCCTTAGGGGCTATCTTAATGCAACCTGGAGATGAAGCTATGGATCACCCTATCTACTTTGCGAGTCGGAAGTTGTCGCAAGAAGAGCACAACTACACAATGACATAATGGGAAGGATTAGCAATGATCTTTGCTTTACAGAAATTTAGACATTAATTGTTAGGGTATCATTTCAAATTCTTTACTGATCATTCAACATTAAAATACCTATTTAACAAACCTGTGTTGGAAGGGAGAATTTGCATATGGTTGTTGTTATTTCAGGAATTTTCCTTTGAAGTTATCATCAAGCCGGGACGATACAACATCAGACCTGGTCATCTATCCAGGCTAGAATTGGGAGAAAGTGGCAAAGCAGTGGATGACCAGCTCCCAGATGCAGATTTGTTCATGATCGAGGCCATACCAAAATATATGGAGGACATAGAAATATTTCTCAGTATAGGGGCCTGTCCTGAAACATATTCCGCAACCCAGAAACGCCATATGGTCATCAGAGCAGCAGATTATCAGATGATCATTGGGAAAATGTATAAAATAGGACTAGACAACATCCTCAGACGATATTTCCTAGATCATGAAAGGCAGGAGATACTCTGGGAATGCCATAGTGGAATTGTAGGAAGGCATGTAGGAGGAAAGGAAACAACATTGAAAGTTCTACAGGTAGGACTATGGTGGGAAACACTTTTCAAATATGGAAAAGCATACGCCATATCGTGTGATGTTTATAAAAGAGTGGGCAAGCCATCATGCCAAGATGAACTTCCATTAAAACCCATTAGAGCACTACAGGAATTTGACAAATGGGCAGTTGACTTCTTTGGAGCAATCAACCCCGCAGCTAAACATTTGAAGGCAAGGTACATCATTACTGCAACCAACTACCTTACTCGTTGGGCAGAATCAATAGTGGTATAGGACTTTTCAACGTATACTACTGCCAAGTTCATTTTCAAAAATATCATTACTCACTTCAGATGTCCCAAGAGCCTAACCAGCGATTAGGGAACTCATTTCATTAGCAACACTATAGACACACTTACAACAAAATTTATGATTCAAAATCATAAGAGAATTCCATACCACCCACAGGCCAACAGAATAGTCGAAGCCTTCAAAACAATCCTGGAAAAAGGACTAACAAAGATCTGTTGCACAAACTGAGAGGACTAGGATGATAGAGTTCTAGTAGTATTATGGGCCTACAGGACAACCATAGAGAAACTCCACATATACACACCATTTAGCTAGTTTATGGAAGAGAGGGAGTGGTGCCTGCAGAGTTCATCACTCCAAGTCTATATATTGCACAAGCCACATGTATGATAGACAAAGAATCAGTGGCATAGAGACTTGCAGAGCTACAAGAACTCAAAGAAACCATATTTCTAGTAGACTTCCATCAGTTGGTTGAAAAGGAAAGAAAAAATTCTTGGCACGACCGACACATTAAGAACAAGGTATTTACACAAGGAGACAAGGTGTTACTCTACTCCAGTCGATACCAAAAGCATCCTCACAAGCTGTGTATGCTTTGGTTGGGACTCTTCATAGATCCAGAGATCCGACCATCAGGAGCAATTCGACTCACACAACTGGATGGTTTGATACGACCAGGATGGGTGAATGGTTCTTGCCTAAAGCCCTACCTATTTCAAAACTGCAAAGAAGGACAATCGCTCCAGTCCAACGAAGCTTGTACAATAGCTAGATTTGAGTTTCATTTTCTTTCTGAAATTTTGTAAATTCAGTTAATAATGTTGATGTGCGCAGTATTGTGCCATAACACATAGTTCATTTGTTTTGTTTAAGCGATGGTTGATACAGAGCTAATGACTTAGAAGTATAGAACCTAAAGCATGAGAAAGTCCATTAATGACGGTCATTAAAGATGACCGAGACAACCTTTGTGGTTGGAGGAACCATGAATCCCAATCCAGTTTGAGTTAAAGGCCATGCAAACCTAGTCTAATAACACCCTTTATTTCCATTTCAGTACCTCGACTGTCACTCATTAAGACATAACGCTGCATTATGCCAAGATTCCACCAAAGTTTGCACCAGGATACCCACCCGTCAAATAGAACGGTCTCAATTCGGCCACGTCCCTATTCCACCCAAACAAGTAAATACCAAGATCGCCTAATCGAATTTACCTTGATTAAACTGTCCTGTCGGACAACTCACACCCTGTTACGTCTATACGGTCATGATGAGGAGAAGTTAATGCTAAAAAATACCCATTAAGCCAGACATAAGAATCTCAGAACTCAGCCGAAAAAGTATTGTTTCTAAAACGAGCATAGCCATTTCTGAACTCATCCGTGCAAACCAACTAGGACCATTGCCAAAGTTGTAAATGTAGCCCTATTTCTTAATGGCCACGGAAGCGCTAATCCCAAGAGCCACAGCAAGTCAGAGCACCATGACTAAAGAAGTAGTACCAGATGAGCTCTACGACCCCCATACGACCACCATCCAAGTGAAAATGGAACAAGTTCTCCAAAACCCCTAACAATGTGGAGAATTGATGCATCTCTGCATAACCAGAACCGAGGTTCTGACGCTCTTACCCGTATACCTAAGAATGAGGATTTCATCAGCACCACCAATAGAGGAGGAAGTAGAAACCCATTCAGACCACTCAACATCCAACAGACTCCCTCTACAGATGAGAGCACCCTCTGATGCAGCTCCTTCAACTACAGACCTGGTACAGTGGCCAACATCACAATTATTTGGGCTAATAAGAGCCTCAACGAACCAACTAGAGAAATGACTCCAGGATGCTGAGAGCTCAGTCGAGCTTGCAAGTAAAGAATAGTTACTTGCACAAACATGTAGAATGGAGGAAAAACATGATAGACTCCTAGCCCAGTGCAAACCAGAAAAAGTGCGGGAAAAACTTGCAGAAACCTGGCCAGAGATTTGGAAGGTTGCACCCGACCTACTCAAAGCCAACAAAATAAGTGAACTAGAGAAATAGATTGAGTTGTTACAAGAGGCATGGACACATCTCACTACATGCATGGAGCAGATACAAGAAAAGATACAACAAGTCCATCAAGAAGAAGAACAACAACCTCGACAACTGCAGGAAAAAATGCAGAGGAAAATACTGCAAGGTAACAATGCCCGAGTGGTACTACATAAGCAAACAACGGACTACACCAGAATATTCAAGGAAGTCAGCGACTAGATGGGAATCATCGCTTGATGGAATCAAGTCCTGTAGGAAGTGCGCACAAAGATCCAAGTGTTGAATGAGGAAGTTGCAGTCACAATGGACCCCATAAAGAAGTAGCACAAGTTCGACCAAGTCTAGTAGGCCGACAATGAACTAAATTCACTCTACAAATCATAGTCTATAGCCAAGAAAGAGCTACGTGATTTTCGACCGGTAATTCAAACCGCCTATATGAAAATGCACCAGGTCGACGCAACAACCGACTCTGATTGGAACTCATTGGTTGCAGCCAAGACAAAGGAATACAACAAAATATGACCCAACAGTTTCTGGAATAAGCATCACTCCTCTCCCGGAAATGGCAGGACAAAGTTGAAAGATTTCACGGAGTAAAGCACAGAGCATTAGAGCTAGTTCTAGAATTGGGCCCTTCATTTGAGGAGGTAAAGGAAGAAAAGTCACAAATAGAAGAGCTCAAAGAAGAGGAAAATTCGGACAAGGGAAAGCAACAGTTTCTCCTGGAGGATTTGAAATAACCAAGCACTTAACTCGAGGACGAGTCAAGGATTGTGGTCGGAGCTTGTTGGTCCCTTCTTTTTTGAGAAATAATTGTGCAAGTTTTGAATAAGAATGAGTCGCGCAAAATTCATCAGAGGATTGAAGGAAGAATAAAAGAAAGTAGTTACAGAAGCCAGCGCAACACCAACTAAGCAACAAACAGTTGTAATAGAACAAGAAAGCGAGCAAGTCAAACAGGAAGACATAACCCAGCTATATAAAGGACTTAATATAGTTGTAAAAGGGTTGGTTTTGTTGTTGTTGTTCATTCAGTTCATTGGTTCATTCATTTAGGAGTAGATTAGAGTTGGGTTGAGTCATGTCTATCAGAGTCGCCCAAGGTATTGGGATTAGTTGTTGCTACTTGTTGTAAGTCAAGAAGAGTAGAGTCTGTAATGAATGAGACCTATTACTTGGGGAATTATAACTCTGTGGCTGAGGCCTAGAGCCAAGTGTCTGTATTGAACATTTCTATGTAATTCTGAGTCTGTAATGCAAGAAAGATCTCTGAGATACCATGATGAAGGAGAACCAAATTTTCAAAATATGATGTGTCTTTGGATGTTTACTTATGCATTATATTGTTCCTTTATGGTTTATGAGTTTTGTTTGATGGTTCTATGTTTAAATCATTTTTAATAATGTAAGTATGTTCAATTCTTGCGGTTAGATGTTTCATATTTGATGTTGTATCTTGCGTAAGAACATGAATGAGTTCCAAATTATCTATGTATCCTCTTTAGTCTTTTCCCTACCCTTCCTTATCTATCTGTCTTAGCAGCACTTCGGGTGAGACTTCTTCTCTTCAGAGGAGATGAAAATGCCAGTGCTCTAGACTACACAATACCTTTTGTTGGTAATATGAGAAGAACCCTGGTCTGATCAAATTCGCGCCAACATTTCCCAATAGTTTAGCCAAAACCAAGCATATTTATGCCATCCTCGTTCGCGTCGATGGTGGTTATGACTCGATGAAGAAATTTTAGGAATCCTCTTGTCTTTCATGTTATTTAAATTGTTCTTATACATTATATATCTAGTCATAGACATGCTCTCAATGGTGGAGAGGCTTGTTTCTAAGAGGATGATGAGATAGGGCGCATTTCCTTTAATTTTGAGATTATAGGTTATAAAATTATTTTGTATTTTTTCTATATTTCTCCAGGATTCACGAGAGATAATACAGCCCCAGACTTCACATCCATAAATAATAAAAGGTGTAACAATATTCTCAAAGAGGAGTTTCTTCTTATCCCAACTCCAAAGATCTTTACAATTGTTTTCAAGCCCATAATAATCTTTCCATCCCCCAATAATTCTTTTCTCAATACTATAATTCCAATTGAGCTTGTTGTGAATATCAATTCCAAGATATTTGTATGAATTCACTTCCTCCAAGTTGTTGTTGTCATATACGAAGGTATAATAAGGTATCTTATTGGATTTAATAATCATGACCTTAGTCTTATTAGTATTAATAGTCACACCCATATTGGAGCAAAAATCCTTGAGGATTCTTAGTTGGTTTTCAAGATCATGGGGACTCCTTTCCATAAGAACGATATCATCGGTATAAAGAAGAAGATTCATGAATATACCAATGAGAGTAGGGTCGACACAACCTTCTTTTTCCAAGTAATATTCTAACTCATCAATGTATATTCCAAAAAGGGTAGGGGAAAAGGGACAACCTTGTTTGACTCTGATATTGCAATTAATCTCTTTTGACCATCCCTTAGTTTTTTTAAACTCATCAATAACATTCTCATACATCCTTATTGTAGCAGCCCTCACCTCAAGAGGCACTTTTATCTCTTCCAACCTATTCCAAAGGTTTTTCCTAGGAACCATGTCAAAATATTTTCTAAAGTGAACAAAACAACAAAAAAGATTGGTTTTAGTATTGCGGAACTCCTCTGAAATGATCCTAAAGGTAACAAGATGGTCCACAGTTGAATGATATCTCCTAGACCCAACTTGGCCTTTAGCTCTTTTACCATGACTTTATAGCCACAGGCTAATCTTCTTTTCCAAAATAATTCCACAAAGCTTGTATAAAATCATGCTAATAATAATGGTGCTATGATTAGAGGGAATGTTTATATCCCCATTTTTTAAAATAAGAACAATGAGGCTTTGCATCCAGGGTTTAGGTAATCCCTGCTTGACTGCTAAATTGAAGAGATTTTGTTTGTGTGTGTGTGTATAACCAAATTAAAATACCTAAAATACAAAATAAAATAAAATAAATTATAAAAAACCTTAAAAACACTTTAAATTACAAAAAAAAAAAAAAAATTTATTAAAAAAAATAAAAATATATAAAATTTTATAAACAATTCCAGAAAAAATGTTTAGTTATATTGATGATGATGATGATGATGATTAACGTCCAATGAGAAATTGTGTATTTTATTATTATTAGTATTATTATAAAGTTTTAGTTTATGGAGTTTTAGCATTTTTTTTAATAGTTTTTAAATTTTAGATCTTTTTTTTTAATAGTTTTTTAAATTTTGGAATGTTTTTGAGTATTTTTTTTTCTCATTTTTATTTTATTTCCCTTACGTTTTAAGGGATTTATTTATTTATTTATTTTTACAAAAAATATATATATAGTTTTTCTTAAAATTATTGTTTTCTGGTTGAAATTTTAAATTTTTTTCATTTTGTTTTTAGTATTTTTTTTTCCAACTTTTTTAATGTTTTTTTTTTTCAAATTTAGGTTTTGAATACAAATTTATAAATGCATTGTTTTCAGAGCATTATGTATTATCTTGCGCTTGGTGTGATAAACTAAGATTTAAAAGTAAGCATTTAAGGGTTGATTTTATGAATTTGTTTACAATAATGATGATTTCTTTTACCACTTTAAAAAAATGTGTCATTTTAATACCCCAATTTTAAAATGGGTGCTACCGGTAGCAGTACTTTTCAATTTGATAGTTGGTTTTGAGGTTTTGGTTTTAATGGTACCAACTACTAAAAATATGATTTCAAAATATATCTAATTTTAACGTTTTGAAAAAAACATTTTTCTTTATCTAACATCATTTTTTATTTAAGTGTTGATTTTAAGGTTTTTTTGATCTACTGTATGAGTTTTGAAGGCCGTTCTTGAAAAATGTTGTAATTTTGACCCCGTTTGAAAAATTGGTGTTACCAGCAGCACCACTTTTCAATTTGGGGTTGATTTTCATGTTTTGTTTTGCAAAAATATGAGTTTTTTGGGCCAGCGTTCTCGTTTTGAGGTCACAATTCTCATTAAGTTGGTAACTTTGTTACTCATAAAATCTATATGAAAAAGGAACTCTTTGGAGTTTTCTTTAAGATATTGTTAGAATTCCTAAACATGAAAATATTTTCGGATGAGCTTGCTTACTTTCACACTCGTTAAAAGTTTTGAAAGGGCATCTTTCGAGTGGTAGTTTATCTCTTTTTCGACCTCATAGGACTAATTAAAAAAAATGAATACTCTAGTCAAGCATGACTAGAAGAGTTTTCCCTTGTATTTGTTTACACTTTTTTCGGGCTTGGGAGACTAAATTTACAAAAAATTCACCCATGGTGTCATATTTAAGTTCTTTTCAGACTCTCTAAACGTGAAAACCCATCAAGTTTACCTTAGTTGGACTCATAAAATTATGCATTGAACGACCTATATGGGACAAAACTCTAGGACCCATACGGGACCGAACTGATCCTTCTTCAGATTTGTTAAACATATGTTGAGGCACTCATTGAAGATGAGCTATACCAAGCATCTGTTATCCTCCTCAAGATCATTAAAATACAAATATGTACTCACCAATCATGGTGGGGAGGGGGAATTGAAAGAAGTGGGTCAAGTTTTTTGGAATCCATTATGGAAGTTATTTTTGTCTCTCTTGAACATGGCACTTGTTTGCATCTCGTCTTACAGTTGGGTAATCTACTTCTATATTAGTCATACTAATTCCATGTTTCTTTATACTTTTTCATTCCAGATGAAGAGTGTTGTTATTTTCGTCACATGATGATCTTGGTACTCGTCGATTCAATGGTATCAAGTCATTTGTCATGCCTCACAATGTTCAAAGGAAGTTTAATTCCAAACCAATTATATGTAGTATTACCAGTTTCCATTCCTGTGTTAGTCCATATTCATTTAATCCACCATCTTACATAACTTTCCTTTAGCAGTTTTAGGTTGATGATGGGGGATACATCATGGCCCTTCTTCAATGAGTCCATTCCTATCGACTTTAGAACATCATATGGGAATTAGACTTAGAAGAAAATTGGTCCATGGAACCTGCATGCCTCAATGGAAACCCTCCTTGCTTTCGATGGTAGGTTTACACCATTGACCTCTGATCAGATGATTCCACGAATGTTCAACTTCAGCTCATTTATTCACATTAGATGGAATGTACTAAAGGTACCTTTGGAATCATTTTCATCATTGGTTATTTTCATCACACTTGTTAATGGTATACCTCAATGATCGGTAATCAAGTGGTTTCTACCATTTTTGACATCAAGTCATCTATTCGCATGACTAGATTCGTATCATTTTGGGATCAGACGAAGACCCTAGGTTGGACGTTCACTTTGTTATGTTCTTTTCCCAGGTTGCAATAGAGATCATTTGAGCATTTACAATATTCCAATATAATCTCCACGTTGACAATCTTACTGATATTGTCACATAGATCCACATTGTATTGATCTGTGGCTATGTTGTGTCATCTCATAGCTCCACTGTGTATTTTTTCGTGGCTGCGATTAGTTCATGTCATGGAGGTATGGATCCACATTGTATCCCTGGTGGCCATATTCTTAGTCAATATTCTCATGGATTTGTAGTGTATTGGTCGATAATCATGCTTTGGGTCAACTCGTATTCCGAGCATAGCTATGCCTGCCTCGAGAATGAAAACTTATATTTATATTATTTGATGGTTGTTTGCATATTCTGTTAGGTTCTCCTACTCTATCACCCTTGCATTGAAGAATTTGTAAAGTGTTTTGGCCATCAATTTCTCTTTTGACCTCACACTTTAGGGGGCATCTATTACACATCAAAATGCCACACTTAAGTGTCACACCCTAAGTTTCGCAAGTGTCACAAAATGTCGTATGCACGTTGTTAAGTGTTGCATACAATTTGTCAAGTTCCATATGAACCTTACCAAGTTTCGCATTCATTATTCAAGTGTCGCAACTTTTTGACACGATGTAAAATATTTTCCATGATCCCTAAGTCGTGTTGGAGGAATAAACCCATCATTTAAAGGCCAAAAACATGCCTTTTACTTGGAAAATAAACCATTATTTGAGAATTTATGAAGGGTGGCACCCCCTGCCCATGTATAGGGAGTGTCAGTGCTCCCCTTTCCATGTTAAGGGAGCACCACTGGTGCCCTATCTCTAATTCAGATGGAGAGCCACTTTGGTTAGAGGAAAATATGGAAAATATCGCCATTTATTAAGGGAAAACTATGAAGGGATGAGGTTTTTTTGGGTCAAATTATATCCTATGGCACTATATTGGGATAAAATCCCAACTCTTGGAGCCACATCCTCAACCAATTCCCTAATTATCCCATGATGGTTGAGCCTTCGAATCCTATAAATTGAAGGCATTTCCAAGGTTAAAGGGGGAAGATTTCAGGTGTCAAACCTTTGATCCTGAGAGAAGGAAATCCATTGAAAGCATTGATCTAAGGACTTTCATGCAAGGGATGGATGAGGAGAGCCTGGAGAAGATTGCAACGACATCAACTTGATTTTTAAATTCCATTTTTTGGATTTCCATTCAATATTAACTTGACCTATTCATTTCTCTATTGTGTTCATGATAGTGTCCATTCTTAAGTTAAATCAGGTATAGATAGATCTAGTTTTTATCTAACGAAATATAGTAGAAGTAGAAATTTTTTTATTTTGTCTTGCATGTCTCTTTGATCGTTGGAGGAATTAGAGTGAGGGAAAAGGATGAAGCAATCAGGAAAAAATTTGGAAAACAAGTGTTTCTTTATCCTTCTTTCTATAGGTTAATGAACTAGATATATAAGGAAAGTAGCAACAATTTTTTTACTTCTATCTTTGGACCAAAGAAGGGGTCTTGGTCCAAAGGGGATCTTAACCTGTCTATAGGGTAATATTTCTCATAACAACATGTCTAGGGATTATGAAAAATTATCCCTCACTAAAGTGTGATAAACAAACATTTGGTAGTGTGGGAATTTGGTGTGTAACATATGCCCCATAAAGTGTGAATTCAAAAGATAAGTTGATGGTTGAAACACTTTACAAAAATATGTGCATCAAGGGGTGTTAAAAAGGAGAGTCGAATGGAATTTGAAAAAAAAACATCAAAGAGTATATATATCATTCTTGAGGTAGGAATACCCATGCTCAGTGCAAATAGACTTAACGCATGGCCACCAACCAATACACTGTGGATCCATGAAAATATTGACTAAGGATATGGCCACCAAACATACAATGTGGATCCATACCTCCATGACTCGATCAGTTTGTAGCCATGATATTTTACATAGTAGAGCTATGATATGATAACAACATAGCCACATAACAATACAAAGTGGATCTATGTGACAATGTACATTAGTAATAATACTCTTCGCCGCAACCTGGGTTGGGCACATAACACTCGTAGGTTCCAAAAAGGTATTTATACAATGATATGTATGGTTGGAGTAGTTGCACCCACTCCAACTAATCATTCATTTAGTCCCATTTACCCATTATAAACATATATTTATCCACTATATTTGCAAGTATGATGACATTTGTGAGGCCTAAGAAGCCCCCTTAACATATCCCACAAACTCAAATCCGTTCTTGTCTTGAGCAAGTGTGAAACAATGTCTTGGGTCTCTACTCTTGTAGAAATATCCTTATTGTGCATCAACAATGCATACCAGTCTATAGAGGTAAATCAGTCGCAACAAACACCAACTGTATAGGAGGATACATGTATACAAGCTTTACTTTGAATGGTTTCCAATGGATCTAAATGACTATATATCACTTATCCCAAATCCTCGATCTCCATATGATCGACTCTTCTGATTTCTTGTTGGGATCCACTAGTTTCCATTCTCACTTGCAAGTTTCTATTCCTCCCAAGAGTCATCGAGGTTCTCTATAGGGCTGCTCCATTGAATTGTCACACATAGGGAATATTTTTTTGGACTCGGAGAGGGTCTAGAACATCATCCAATAAGCCAATCCTACCATTCTTCTCATTTATTTGTCACAACCTAGGGAACTGTTTTGAAACTCTTCTACCAAGGGGCTTAATCAATTCAAATGTTCTTATGTCATCATCTTGTCTTTTAAGCTCTGGTATGTGTATTTCATGATATGTCTCTTTCTTGAATTCCTTCATCTATTGAAAATTTTTCATGTTTAATGCTCATCATGAGTGCTCTCTTGTAAGTGCTCTTCTCACTAAGATGCTTCAAATATTTCATCTATCAATGTCAATATTTCAACGGAGTGCTCAATCACTATATACTCACTGCTCTTGATTCTCATCAATCTTATTTGTCTGTTGTTGAGTCATGGATATACTTCTTTAAACTTTCAGATCTTGGAGTCTGCAATTCATATACACGAAGGATGACTTACTAAGACTCTATTGTTAGTAAAACTAAAAAAACTCTTTTTGTCAGTACCGTAATTTTATAGAATCAATAAAATGTCATCGGCTAGGAATTGACTAATGTCGAAAAGAAGTCGATCTCATCAGCTAGACATTGACTTTCATTACATAGGTGGAGAGGATCGTCTGCCTTATTTTTTGGAAGATGCATGTTTAATCCTCTCCTTTCAATTCAATCAACTAACTCAATTTTGTAGTTGAATCAATCAAGTATGTTGGGTTCTTTTATTCACAAGAGTGAGAAAAAAGGAGTCCCTTAACTATCTAGTTAGGTTATCCAGAAATCACAACAAAGATTTAGTTGGTTAGTGGTTCAACTAACATAAAGAAACAAGAGATAAAAAACAAGGAAATAAATCTAAACTAAGAAAATAATAACTTGAAATGAATGCACAAAGAAAACACAAGAGAGATATACCAAGTAAATTGATCTTCAAATTGACTCTCCTTAGAGAAATATGGGAACTTATGAGTCCCCTCTTCCTCCTTGGGAAGGTTCTTGAGTCCCCAAGTACAAAGTCTTATTTCTAATATCAATGGATAACAAAGGAAAATGGTGAAGAAAGAGTGATGAACTAATCAAGGGGAGATATCTCTAACACTTGCTATGAATGCTCAAATCTTTCCAAGAGGAAGGTGGCTTCCCAAAGTTAAAAATGAGAATCATAACAATACTCAATTGCTTCTTCTTTTTTGCATACAATGGCCCTTTATTTATAAGAGGATGGAAACATTTTTCTCATCTAGTTCTAAGTGTGAATGGGAAGCCCTTGGAGGTACTTCCAATCCCTTTCAGTGATCCCACGGAGAAATTTGAGGGCGATTTTGGATATGGGGAAGGTTTCCTTCATCCCAAAAATGGTTCAGGCTCGATAAAATTTATTGATGCACCATTTTAGCATCCGAGCGAGTCTTTCAACTTCCAGTCGTGCACTGTGCATGTTGTACACTATGTTATTCCACGCATATGTGCACACACAACTTTGACTAAATGTGCATAGATTTCCAGAACCACTTTTGTATAGTTTTTTTATTTTCTTTCCAAACTGAATGTAATCCTTCCATGAATATTGGTAGTATGTTGTGTTTTTCTTACTTGTTTCCTCATCCATTGTCTGTAGTTGTAGTGAGCCATTTTCTGACAATAACAGATGCCCCCTGATGTGTGAGGTTAGGAGCATACGTATAGCCGAAATACATCATATTTTCTTTGGACAATGATATTGAGTATAAATTGAGAAAACTTTCATGTGAGGAGCATCAAGAGTTATCCTTCAGAGGGATAGGGGACGTTAGATCAATACATAGTAGGGTATAAAAAATGAAAAAAAAAATGTTTGTACAAACGAGGTGGGCATGCCCCATGCTCATATCATGAGATCATCGAAAGGTAAGAGTAATTGAACGTGTTGACAAAGTAGATATTTGCAGTGCCCTCAGGGGTGAAAAGGACAACCGATGACGATTTTGATGACTGAGGTGGATCTGAACCGAGTGGTGAGGGACTCAGAGGTATTTGACTGCTACTGAAAACTACAATGGTTGCAAAGTAAGATCCACCGCGACATGAGATTGTGCTAGAGTCGAATGTCATGGGGATCAATGACATCAAAGAGAAATGATGAATCTCTATGTGTCATCTAAGTCCACTCATTATCAATGAAATGAGGGCCAAGATACTGTCACTTTTATAGAAATTCATTGAGGTCGACATGAAAAGTAACATGATGATCAAAAGTGAATGGATTCTAGATACCTGGTGTGATCAACATGGTGGCAGAAACTATAATGGTACCAGGAAAGAGGGTGATAATCATGAATCACGTCTAGAATATACAGGATCCTAGAAATTCCCTTTTTTGGGGGATGTTGATGGTTGGCAGCAACCACAATGTATTATTTGGTGTAAGGTGGACGATAAAACATGGGAAAATTGTGTTGAAGGGGTGAAACTGAAAGGGGGTGTAGCATAGGGAAAAGTACAAGATGATAAGGGACACAAAGGTCTAATGGTGGTAAAATTTTTGGATTGGATACAAATGGATTAGGTAGGGTGGGAGAGTAATGAGATGCCACAACCAAGGGTAATTGGGGTTTCGATGTGCCAAGGAAGAAAAAAATCCATCGGGTGAGATGGCCAAAATATACTGTACTTGTTGAAACATAAAATGTTATGTTTACACTTACCAAATGAATGATTAATGGGTTGAACGTACAGGTACGGAAATGGGTGCCCTGGTGCAATATGGCTTGGAAAATATAAGGCACAAGTAAAGAAGGGTAGAGGCCCCATTGGTTAGTTTCTATACTAGGTAGATGAATGGAGGGTGATGTTACAACTGAGAAAGTGATGGTGTATGGTATGGAAGGTTGATGAGAATGCGGATGTGCACTAAATATAACCGAGAATTATAAGGTGGGATCCCATTAGAGGGTGGGTAGCATGATGAGGAGGAAGAAACATGAGGTTATTTCTGTAGGATGTAACACTACTAGGACTCCCAATCCTAATGGTTAGAATAGCATGAGTGTCAGTATGCCAAGGGGTAAATAAATGTGGGAGAACTCGTGGGGGGGGAGAGATATCAGATGGAGGTATCAGAAGGTGAATGGAGGCAATGGTATCGCAAAGCTGGGTGGGGTAAACCTGAGGATGA